>JAODAL010002732.1:0-189034 GCA_025379985.1 Phyllomedusa bahiana
AGGGCTAGCTACAAAATCAGTAGGACATTTGTAATGAACATATATTGCAAAGACTGCTTAGTTATTATAAAGATCTTTTTTAATTAAACCCAATCATTGTAGCGAACAACCTTTTAAGTGTGCCTTCTCCAGACGTATTACAGCTCCTTTTACCAATGTCAAACCTCAGGGCTAAGGAATGGGCAATTCAGAATAGTGCAAAGCTTTGCCTTTAGCCATTCTTGAATATTTTTAGTGGTTTAGGTCATTATCCTATTGGAGACCAAGCTTAAGGATGCTAGGCAGCACATTTTACTCCGAAATGCATTAGTAGTAGAGATGGGCGAATTTCCCAAAATTCGTTTCGTTCACTTCGCCGAATTTCTCGGCAAAAAATAACTTCGTTCCGAATTACTTCGGCACGAATCACGTAAAAAAACAGCAATTTCAAGGCTGCACAGAGCCAGCAGGGTGCTAGTAGAAACGTGTGCCATGCTTAAATATTGCAGAGGAGCTTGGAATTTGGTCTTCATACAATGTTGTGTTTTAATATGACACCGCACATGACTGTCCCGCCGCTCTTTAGAATCGCTCACTATAAAATTCCCTGGGCACTTAAGGAGGGCAAAACTGACCAAAAAACTGAAGGGGAATTTTGCCTGATAAAATCCATGCCAGAGAAGCTGGAAAAAAAACAAGCTGAAAGCCAGGTGGCAACATTAGGACAGAGAGTGGAGGTGACGGCCCAACTATCCACAGCAGCATTAGGTCAACATTGCACAATGACATTCAGGAAGGTGTCAAAAACAGGAATAGGTCACAGAGTGGCACAATGACACGTGTGGAGGTCACGGCAGCAGCAGCATGAGGTCTACGTGGGCAGAAAAAATGACAGAGTTGTAGGACACGGCATCACCAAAGCAGCAAGGCATGAGGTCAGAACGTGGCACAATGCACAGTGTGGGAGGTCACGGCAGCAAGCACATCAGCATCATGAGGCCGGCAGTGGCACAATGACAATCAGGAGGTGGCAAAAACAGGAGTAGGCCACAGAGTGGGACGAAGACACAGTGTGTAGGTCAAGCAGCAGCACAGCATGCAGCAGAGTCAGACAGTGCACAATGACACATGTGGAGGTCACGGAGCAGCCACAGCAGCCATGAGGTCAGACCAGTGGCACAATGACATTCTTGGAGTGTGGCAAAAACCAGGAGTAGGCCCACAGAGTGGGACAATGACACAGTGTGATAGGTCACGGCAGCAGCACAGCAGTAGCATGAGTCATACATGGCACAATGACACAGTGTGGAGTCACGCAGCAGCCACAGCAGCCTCAAGAGGACAGACAGTGGCACAATGACAATTTGAGTTGGCAAAAAACAGTGAGTAATGGAGTGCCACAGAGTGGTGACAATGAAACAGTGTGTAGGTCACAGCAGCAGCCACAGCAGCAGCCTGAGGTCAGACATTGGCACAATGACACAGTGTGTAGGTCACGGCAGCAGCCACACAGAGCATGAGGTCAGACAGTGGCACAATGACATTCTGGAGGTGGAAAAAACGGAGTAGCCACAGAGTGGGACAATGACCACAGTGTGTAGGTCACGCAGCAGCAGCAGCATGAGTCAGACAGTGGCATAATGAACATTCTGGGGGTGGCAAAAACAGGAGTAGGCCACAGAGTGGGACAATGACACAGAGTGGAGGTCACGGCAGCAGCCACAGCAGCAGCATGAGGTCAGACAGTGGCACAATGAAACAGTGTGGAGGTGGGTGGCAATACCAGTCCCTGGTAAAGATGTTGTTGGCAGATGGAGAAACTGTCAGCAGATGTGTGGCCTTAGACGGGTGGCGGCATCAGAATAGTGGCTGAGGCAGGTAGTTTGAACCCAGACTCATTTCTCACAGTTTGGGTGAGGCGATCATGGCTGATGTAGTCTGACGCCTAAGGGATTGGTGTGTGGAAATCCTGGCCGATCCACGCCTGATTCATCTTGACAAAGGTCAGTCGTTCCACATTTCCCGTGGACAAGCGGGTTCTCCTTGGGCTAACGATGGCCCCCGCCTCACTGAACACCCGCTCTGATGCCACCCTACTGGCCGGGCAGGACAGCTTCTCCACTGCAGACTCGGCACGTTGCGGCCACACAGCCTGGGTGGCTGCCCAGTCGTGCAGCGATCTCTAACTGGGTGGCAGAGTGCTGTCCAAGTAGGCCACCACCTGTTGGTTCAGGGACTGCTCCAGGTCCTGCTGCTGCTGCTGCGGCGACTACCCTCCTCACTAGGCGGGTGAAGGAAGCTGCTCATCAGTGACTCCAGACTTAGGTTACTGCTGATGGAGCTGGGTACTGCTCCTACCCCCCCACCTTCCACCAGCAGCCGCGGCAGTAGTGCTGAGGAACCCCCCGGTCAGACCTGTCAGAGGAGGGACGATGCCGCACATAGGCAGCGGCCAACTGATTACGGAGGATTTCCCTATAGTATTTGAGTTTGTCCTCCTCTCAATAGCTGGGAAAAAACCTTCCATTTTGGACCGGTAGCGAGGGTCCAATAGGGTGGAGAGCCAGAAGTCATCCCTCTGCCGGATGCTCACTATTCGGCTGTCACTAGCCAGGCAAATAAGCATGCTGCGGGCCATCTGCACAAGTGACTCCGAGGGCTCCCTGCCTCCATTCCACTGTAAACTGCCACGGTGCTTGGGGGACATCTGCCCTCGTCTTCCACATCACCATCCACCTCCCCAGCTGCTCCTGCTCCTCCTCCTCATTGTCAACTGAGAAGAAAATCCACTCATTTCACGCAGACAATGCATCTGCATCCAGATGTCCCTCCTCCTCCTCCTCCATTTCAGTCCCCACCAGACTCATGTGGCCGCGAGATGTTAGTCGCCAAGTCCCTCCCCGCTCCCCCTGCCATACAGATTTTCAAGCATCTGGTTCCAGGACATGAAAGCCCGTGGAATGACGTTATTCATTCCCGTAGTCCTGGCGACTGACAAATAACGTCCGCCACCCTCTAATGGCACTCTCAACAAACGGCAGGTGTCACGCATGAGCTGTGCACTGGTTGACCATCAAAGTTACACAGTGAGTACTTCTGTCTGCCTGGATTCACAAAAAATCGTTAATGGCCTTTCCATGTTCATACAGTCGGTCCACCATGTGGCAGCTGGAATTCCAACGGGTGGAGAACATCGGCTATCAGAGTTTGTTGGGGAGGCCGTTCTGCCGCTGCAAACTCGAGGAAGGGTGTTCCTGCCTTGTAAGAATGGATAAAGTGCATGCAACAGTTTTCCTGGCCATTTTCAGAATCTGCTGAAGATCGGTAGAAGACAATCAGGAACTTTTCCACAACCAGATTGAACACGTGCTCCATGCAGGGCGCATGGACCATCCCTCCTCGGTGCAGCGCGGACACCAATGTTCCTCCCATTTGTCCCGTCACCATGGTTCCGATTTGCCGTTGGCGCGGAGAAAGCCACACATCCATCTTCTTTGCTGCATAGACGTCGTAGCGTTTTCCTCCCATGTGTGACTTCGTACGCACACGAGGCAAGCCAGGTGTAGAATTGCGTGACAACGCTGTGCCCTAACACATGTGTATGATGTAGAGTACTTTGGTAGGCTGAGATGGTGTGGTGGTGGAGGAGGAGGAGGAGCGGACATTGACCAGGAGTCAGCGTTTGACAACGTGAGGAATCGTCGGCCCTCTCCTGTCCAGTTTTGTTGGTGTGCGCTGGGCCCGAAGCACATTCACCCAGTGGACCCTAAAGACATGTACTGCCCTGACCGTAGTTACAGCTCCAACGTCCGCGCAGGCCCGTGCACCTTTGAACAAACCGATGAAGCTTAAGGACTGGCCCACCTTCATTTCTACATATTTATGAAGTGCTGGTACAGGCCCTTTATGAAAAGAAATTACGGCTTGGAACTCTCCATCACGGCTCGGCACAAGCCATTGGATCTCTGAATGGTGCAGAGTCCACATTTGGAATGGAGGGACTGCATACCACAACTTGGACAGGAGCAAGGTCATCTGCTGCAACACCTTAGGATGGTTGGGACGCATACTGCAGTTTCTTTGCAATCGCCCTCGCTGAACGACTGCTGTGCGCCATGAGTAGAGAGGTAGCAGGAGGCATCTGGACCGGGAGATGATAGTCAAAGAGAAACAGCTCCCTTCGCAGAAGGTGGTGTAGCTTGACTGTCTGCAAATGGCAATGCGTTCCACTGTGGCGCTTGCTGCTAGCTGTTGCTGGCGGCAGCAGATGGAACCACCCACATCGAGCCACGTTACTCCCAGTCCACCGGATGTGACGCTCATGTTTAGACGCAGGGCCGTGGGTGCCAACGTTTGGCTCCCTGACCACGCTTCCACTTTTTCTTCTGCGCACAAGATTCTACATTAAACCCATATTCGGCTCCTCCGGTGTCCTTAGCAAAGAACTGCCACACCGCCGAGTAATCGGGAATTTAACTGCCAACGCTCCGCACTGAGTGACTACAAGCCAGCCGCTGCTTCGCTAGCCCCGGTGCCGCTAACTTCATTGTTTGGACCTGCGAAGCGGTTATATACCACCGTGGCCACATTGGCTCCCGACCTCACACTGCTGCTATCCTGCTGACTCACGGCCACACGACCCACTTTCCTGGCTGCGCCGCTTGCCTGACACTCAAGCTGACCGCCCTTTCTCCTGACGAATTATAAGCCCTTGCCTCACCCGGCTGTCCCAAGTGCGGTCGAGCTACATCATCATCTATTTGTTTCAATCGTCACTGTGCTGTCCTCATCACCGTCATGTATGACAGAGGCTGACCCCTCACACCATGACTCCCATGCCCGATACATTCATTTCACATCTATACTTTGCCCGCCTACTCAAGAAGCAGGGTGATAATGGTTTTGTGGGGCCCCATTTCTTTCTTCGCTGTCCAAGTAGCTGCTGACTGCCCTCCTCAAATTGTTTACATCCTCGCTATATAGTGGCGCAGAGCCCAGACCACATAGTAGACTCTGGCTTAGGGAACCGGATGGGACAGGAGCGGGTTTGAGACAGTAAGGGCCGCTGACCCTCTCACCGGGCCAGCCAACTAAGGGTTTGTCTGTACGTTTCCCACCGACTCTCATGGCTGGGGTAGTCAATGTCATCAGAGTGAAGTGTATGACCAAGTCAACCAATCAGAAAACCATTGGGTTGCTATCCAGTAACACGGCCGCTAGATGACAGCGTCGTTGTGGCCTCACCGGTGCCCACCTGCTGCGACTTCCCATTGCTGATCTAAACACGACCTGCTACATGAATGTTTGTGCCTTTGCCACTCGCAGGTGAAAGAAGGCCTGCCACCACTCTGTCTGACATACTGTTTGATCAAAATTTATATACACTGTTTGATGAAGATATCTGTATATGATAAATACACACCCTGTATTTTGACGCACAAATGAATCCACTAAGAAGCTGGTAACCCTTGGATATAAATTTGCGCTCCACAAATGGGCAGAAAAAAATTGAATTGTAAGTGCCGTTTAAAACTCTGGTATTTTACTGAATATAAAAAGCACAAACAGGCTTAAATTAACCATCGTATATGAATTTATGCTACAGAATTTTCTTTTGTGGTGGTGAAAAACAAAGTTTCTTACTGATACAATAGCAAGAACAACTCTTAATTAAACCCTGGAGTGTATATTGCGCAAAAGAATTGAGCAGCCGGAACTACTTACTTTAGGTAAGCGTTTTTACAAATGGCGTGTTTTCTACGCTACACAACAATGAGAATAAATTGAAATTAAACCTTCGTTTATGAATTATGCTACATTAAATTATAATTTTTTGGCGGTGAAAAAGACGGTATCTTGGGAGTACAACATCAGCAGAACAATGCTTAAATTAACCCTGGATGTAAATTGCCGCAAAAGAATTGAGCAGTCGGAAACTACTAGCTATGGAGCGTGTTAAAATTGCGTGTTTTCTAACGCTACACCAACAAAAGAAAAAAAAATTTAGGGGTGGTTAAATAACATCCGCTTGTGAAATTATGCTACAAGGAAAAATTGTATTTTTTTGGCGGAGAAAAAGACGGTTTCTTGGAGTCACAACAGCAGCAAACAATGCTGTAATTAACCCCTTGATTAAATTGAGCGCAAACAAGAAATGAGCACATAAACTACTTAGCTTTGAAGCGGTGTTACAATTGCGTTATCTACGCTACACACAAGAGAGAAAAAAATTGTAATTACCTTCGTTTGTGAATTATGCACAGGAAAATTTTTATTTTTGGTGGAGAAAAAGACGGTTCATATGGGTCACAACAGCCAAGCAGAACAAGAGCTTAATTAAAACCCTGGATGTAAATTGGCGCAAAATGAAATATGAGCAGCCGGAAAGTACTAACTTTGTAGCTTGTTACAATGCGTGTTTTCTACGCTACCAACAAGAAAAATTTTTTAATTAACCTTCATATGAGAATTAAGCTACAGGAGAAAATTTTATTTTTTATGGCGGAGAAAAAGACGGTTTCTTGGAGTCACAACAGTCTCAAAACTGAACACACGCTTAAATTAACCCCTGATGTAAAATTGCGCAAAAGAAAATTGAGCATGCACCGGAAAAAAAACTACTCAGCCCTTTGTAGGTGTTACAATTGCGTGATTTCTGCGCTACACACAAGAGAGAAAAAATGTAATTAACCTACTTCGCTTGTGAATTATCAACAGGAAAAATTGTATTTTTTGGCGGTGAAAAAGAACGGTTTCATGGAGTCACAACAGCATAGCAGACCAACGCTTAATTAACCTCTGATGAAAATTGCGCAAAAGAATTGAGGAGCCTGAAACTACTGTACTAGCTTTTTAATCGTGTTAACAAATGCTATTTCTAACGGCTACACAACAAGAGAAAAAATTGTAATTAATCTTTTGTTTGAGAAATCTGCTACAAAGAAAATTTTATTTTTTGGTGGTAAAAAGAAACGGTTTTCATTGAGTCACAACAGCAGCAGAACAACTCTTAATTAACCATTTAATTAAAATGGCGCAAAAGAATTGAGCATAACGGAACTAACTAGCTTTGTATCGTGTTTAACAATTGCGTGTTTTTCTCGCTACACAACAAGAGAAAAAATTGTAATAACCATTTATCGTTGTGAATTATTGACTACAGGAAAAATTTATTTTTTGCGGTGAAAAAGAACCGGATTCTTTGGAGACACAACAAGCACAGAACAACGCTTAATTAAACCCCTGGATGGTAAATTGCGCAAAAAGTATTGAGCCGCCGGAAACTACACACACTACTGAAGCTTATGTAAGCGTATGTTACAATTTCGTGTTTTCTACGCTACACAACAAGAGAAAAAATAGTAATAAACCTCGCTTGTGAAATATGCCTACAGAAATTTTTTATTTTTTTGGAGCGGGTGGAAAAAGACGGTTTCCTTGGAGTCGACAACAGAAGCAGAACAATGCTCTTTAATAAACCCCTGGATGTAAAATGCCAAAGATTTGAGCAGCCCAGGAAAACTAACACTATAGCATTGTAGCGTTTTAAACAATTGGCGTGTTTTCCTCGCTACACAACAGAGAAAAAAATTGTAATTAACCTTCGCTTGTGAATTAATGCAACAGGAAAATTGGTAATATTTTTGTGCGGGTGAAAAGAGACGGTTCTTGGAGTCCACAACACCAGCAGAACAACGCTTAATTAACCCCTGGATGTAGAATTGTGCAAAAGTAATTGACAGCCTGAAACTACTAGCTTTATGTAGCGTGATACAATTTGTGTATTTCTCTACGCTACACAACAAGAGAAACAATTGTAATTAAACCTCCCTAGTGAATTATTCTAAATGAAAATTTTATTTTTTGTAGGTGAAAATGACTGGTATCTTCTTGGAGTTCACAACAGCCAGCAGAAACAACGCTAATTAACCCCAGGATGTAAAATTGCGCAAAAGAAATGAGAGCAAGGTAACTACTAGCTTTGTAGTGTGATACAATTGGTGTTATCTTACGCTACTCAACAAGCAGAAAAAATTGTATAAATAACCTCGAATGTGAATTAGTTTGCTACAGGTAAATTGTATTATTTGGCGTGAAAAAAGAACGGTATACTTGATTCACCACAGCGAGCAAACAACGTCTTAATAAACCCTGGATGTAAATATGCGCAAAAGTAAATTGAGCTAGTCCTGAAACTACTATCTTTGTATGCAGATACAAATTGCGTGTTTTCTATGCTACACAACAAGAGAAAAAATTGTAAATTAACCTTCGCGTTCTGAAATTATGGCCTACAGGAAAAATAAGTATTATTTGGCGGAGAAAAAGACGGTCTAATTTTTGTTCACCACATCACAACAAAACAACGCTAAATTAACCATGGATGTAAATTTGCACAAGAGAATAGAGTGCAGCAAGGTAACTACTAGCTTTGAAGCGTGTTACAATTGCGTTTTTTCTTTACGCTACACACAACAAGAGAAAAAAATGTAATTAACCTGCCCTTGAGTAATATTCTACTATGGAAAAGTTTATTTTTTGGCGGTGAAAAATACTGTCATACTTTTTATAGTCAACCAAAGCACACAAACAACTCTAAATAATCCCCTTGATGTAAAATGCGCAAAGATAATTTAGCATACCAAACTCTAGCTTTGTATCGTATTAACACTTGCGTGTTTATACTACCTACACAACAAGAGAAAAAATTGTATTAACTTCGCTTGTGAATTATGCTACATGTAAAATTGTATTTTTTGTGCGGTGAAAAAGACGTATTTATTTGTGAGTCACAACAGCAGCAGAACAAACTCCCTTAATTAACCCCTAGATGTAAAATGCGCAAAAGAAATTGAGGCAGGCAGAAACTACTAGCTTTGTAGCTTGTTAACAAATTGCTGTGTTTCTACGCAACACAACAAGAGAAAAAAATGTAAATAAACGTCGCTTGTGTAATATGCTAAAGGAGAATTGTATTTTTTAGCGGTGGAAAAAGACGGTGTTTCCTTGGAGACACAAACAGCAGCAGAACAATGCTAAATTAACCCCTGGATGTAAATTGCGCAAAAGAATTAGAGCAGTCGGAAACTACTAGCTTTGTAAGCGTGTTAAAATTGCGTGTTTTTCTTACTCTACACAAACTCGAGCAAAAATTTAATTAACCTTCCGCTTGTGCATATGCTACAGGAAAATATGTTATTTTTTGGCGGAGAAAAAGACGGTTTTCTTCTTTGATGTACAACAACAGCAGCAGAACATGCTTAATTCACCCCTTTGGATGTAATTGCGCAAAAGAATTGAGCAGCACAGGAAACTACTAGCTTTGTATCGTGTACATTTGCGTGTTATCTACAGCAATTACACAACAAGATAAAAAATTGAAATTACCCTTCGAATGAGAATTATGCTACAGGAAAAATTTTATTTTTTTTGCGGTGAAAAAAGACCGGTTTTCTTGGGAGTCCCAACAGCAGCAGAGACAATGCTTAATTAACCCCTGGATTTAAATTGCGCAAAAGAAATTGATCAGCCGAAAGAACTAGCTTTTTAGCGTGTTACAATTGCGTGTTATCAACTCTACACAACAAGAGAAAAAATTTGTAATTAACCTTCGCTTGTGATTAGCTACATGAAAATTGTCATTTTTTGCGTGAAAAAGGACTGTTTCTTGAAGTCACAACACAGCAGACTACGCTTTAATTAACCCCTGGATGTAAAATTGCGCAAAAAATTGAGCAGCCAAAATGAAGTTGTATATGTATTATAAAATTGCTGTTTCTTTAAATGAATACAACAGGACCTGGCTTAGATGCCCCTTGGATATTCAATGTCAGTGAGCAGATAGCATTAACATGTATAAGCACTGGACTTCAGATCCATACACCAAAAAATTCAGAAATAGAACATTAGAGAAGCAGTCCCTCTGTAACAAGCTGAGACACACCCACAAAAAAAAATTTTCCCCCACCCCCCCGCTGTAATAAACATCATATCTCCATGTATACAATCAGCCGCGGCTGCACCTTACCCTGATCAGTACAGTGAGAAGCGGTATGAGCTCCAGCGATGCCCTCCGGACTTATATAGTGCGGTGACATCAACAGATCCACGCCGGTTCTCTGATTGGCATTCATCCTCTGCACATGTCATGCAGGCTATGCCTTTCTTCCTCCCAAGTGCTTTGCCCCATTGAGCGTCATGTGCTCCGCAGCCATTTTATCAATACAAAAGCACACTTCGATTCACCCCCGAAGAACCCCAAACTTCGACTTCGGTTCAGACCGAAGTTTTCCTGAAATTCTAAACGAATTCCACTTCGTTAGAATCGATTCGCCCATCTCTAATATCCGTCTTTCCCCTGAAATGTGGATCATTTGACATCAAAATGAATCAAGCGTGGATCTCTGACGATTTTGTTGCCCGGTTGCCGATGTCGCTGACTAGTAAACTGTAGCAAGTCTTCTTCACAAGTGTGAATACGCGCATCCACTTGAAAAAATCTATTCCAAATATTAATTTTTCTCTTGTGCAAATTTTATTTTGAGTGTCCAAAAGTCATCTTGCTGATTTGGTCAGACTACTGTAAAAGGGGTGCCATTGGGTAAGTACTCCTGTCAGGGGCCCTAATCAAAAAGGGGCACAGTAATATGTCAAAAAATAGGAAGTAGTAATGGGTGATTTAGCTGCCTTGGGCCCTGAAACGGTTAACAGATGACTGGCGGCAGCCCTAGCTACCACTGCACCCCCTATAACTAGGGCCCTGCCAGCTGAACCTCCTTGTTCCCCATTGGGATGTTTTTGCTATCACCACACATATGCAAAGTTCTTGGGCTGTGGCAAAGAAAGTGATCGGGTTCTCCTTCCAGTTACCATGTGCCATTTCCAATACCGGTGTCTTCTTATGTGTCAAAGGGGCCCCAGAGAAGCTTCTACCGTTGTACCTGCTATAATTATGTTGTCTCATCTTTTCAGTTAGCCAATGAAAGTAATGATGTATTTTAGCCTTTTAATTTTTTTCTGTTACTATTAAAAATCGACAATCGACTCTATCTAGATTTTTTTAAGTAATTGCTCATCTCTATTACTTCAAAGCACACAATTTTAATCTTTAATATGTATACAATATGTCTGAGCTCATAAAGGGACTTAATTATTTGACTATGGGACTCCAATTGATAGAATGTAGAATTATTTTTAGTCTCATGTTATTTACCTATTGTGTCAGGTGGTGGTAGAATCAATTTGGATGTTTCAGGTGATTTCAGGGTATTAAGTTCCCTTACTCCCCTACACTTCTCTCTTTAGAAATACCTTTGAATTGAGAGCTTTCTCACAACACTATGTAGATACAAAAATAAATCCAATGGCTTTAATTTATAGGAAGGACAAAAGTGTAAACCGTTTTGTAGCACAGAAACATGATAAGTTTGACAAGTTAAAAACTGTAACTGTCTCTGTGGATGAAAGATGGAATATTCAGTCAGCTCAGAAGTTCCTATTGTTTCCTTTTGGATCCGCTTCCCTCCGAGTACCCCTGTGGAGCTTTTCCTTTTTCTTAGCCCTACAGATATGAGAGTTTCTGTCAATGTGTGTGACTTCGTAATTTGGGATGATATTGGGTCGTACTAAAAAATGCATGATATTATCAACACCTGCTTTGGAGTTGTCAACACATTTTGTAACCCCTTTTTGAGACAAAAAAGATGATAGTACCTTGATGTAATTAATAAACACTATGTCATCTTCCTGGAACAAACAGGGCGGGGAAATCTTATTGAAGTTCTGACTTTCTAGACTTTTTAAAATTATATAGTGGTCAGTAAGCTAATGATGGTGAGAGAGGTACATAGTCTGAAAAAACAAAATATAGAATATACATGGCTACCAAAAACTTAAAGGGAATGTGTCATCAAAAATGACTTATTGTTTAACTCACGTTTTATGTTAAACACTTTTTTTTAAGAATTTTTGGTAATATATATATATTTTTTTTATTTTCCATATCACTTTCAATATTTTTTAATAATTCTTAAGTCCTGCAGTTTTCACTTTGGCCACTAAGCCTAATAATAGTCTGACACTTCCTGTTCTGTAGAGAAAGATTCTTAGTTGTCTGCTCATTATCAGACTAAAAGGAGACACCAGTGTGAATAGATAACACAGTGACTTCTTCCCAGGTCACAAAGCATGACTAGAGAACTCTCCTATAGATGTTAATGGGACTGAGTCAGTCTTAAGTCTCTTATGTGCATGAAGCTACTGTATAGCATCTCTATGACTGATGTTAAAGCAGTGCAAACAAGGCCTAGTGGCCAAAGTGAAAACTGAAAGACTTAAGAATTATTAAAAAATATTGAAAGTGATATGAAAAATTAAAAAAGGAACCAAAATTCCTAAAAAAATGTGTTTCACATAAAAACGGGACTTAAACAATGACTCATTTTTTGATGACACATTCCCTTTAATATTAGATATAATCATAAAAAACAAGAAACATGGATAATAGTAGACTTGCATACTTTTTGGAATTAGGGGTATGAAATCATCTACAGTATGCTTTTTATTTAAAGGGAATCTGTCTCCAATTATTTATTTTTACCTATTAAATTAAGACCCTCATCCATATTCTTTTCATCTTAGCCATTTTTATTTTCTGATTGGAGATTAAAACTATAGGTCATTTTTTGATTACACATTCCCTTAAGATCTTACTGAAGGGGGTAGGGAGAGGACCAGACCAGAACAAAGGTAACTACATTTCTAGTTCATTGATTGTCGAGGAACAAAGACAAAACTACAGAAGCTTACTGACCTTATCCCAGCTGCTGCAACAGGCCTTATTTAAAATGATCTCTATTCCTGTGGGTTATCCTGAGCATCAACATCACATGGTGGACCAAACCCTCATTCTTCAGCCCACACTTCTTCAAAAGGTAATGGTGACGATCTGTAAGCAACATGAGTCAAAGAGTAAAGTATAAGAAGTACTCTAAAGTATAACTATAAGAGATGGGTGAATTTCCCAAAATTCGTTTCATTCAATTCGCCGAATTTCTCGGCAAAAAATAACTTCGTTCCGAATTACTTCGGCACGAATCACGTTAAAAAACAGCTATTTCCAGGGTGCACAGAGCCTGCAGGGTGCTGTAGAATGTTGTGCCATGCTTAAATATGCAGAGGGAGCTTGGTTTGGTCTTCATACAATGTTGTGTTTTAGTATGACACGCACATGACTGCCGCCGCTCTTAGAATCGTTTCACTATAAAATTCCCTGGGCACTTAAGAGGGCAAAACTGACCAAAAAACTGAAGCGGGAATGTTGCCTGATAAAGTCATGCCAGAGAAAGCTGGAAAAAAACAAGCTGAGAGCTAAGGTGGCAACATTAGTGACAGAGTGTGGAGGTGACGGCGCTAGCCACAGCAGCATGAGGTCAGACAGTGGCACAATGACATTCTGGAGGTGGCAAAAACAGGAATAGGTCACAGAGTGGCACAATGACACAGTGTGTAGGTCACGGCAGCAGCAGCATGAGGTCAGACAGTGGCACAATGACACAGAGGGGAGGTCACGGCATCAGACACAGATGCAACATTATGTCAGAGAGTGGGACAATGACACTATGTGTAGGTCACTGTAGCAGCCACATCAGCAGCATGAGGTCAGACCGTGGCACAATGACACAGTGTGGAGGTCACAGCAGCAGCCACAGCAGCAGCATGAGGTCAGACAGTGGCACAATGACACAGTGTGTAGGTCACGGCAGCAGCAGCATGAGGTCAGGCAGTGGCACAATGACATTCTGGAGGTGGCAAAAACAGGAGTAGGCCACAGAGTGGGACAATGACACAGTGTGGAGGTCACGGCAGCAGCCACAGCAGCAGCATGAGGTCAGACAGTGGCACAATGACACAGTGTGGAGGTGACGGCAGAGCCAACAGCAGCATGAGGTCAGACAGTGGCACAATGACATTCTGGAGGTGGCAAAAACAGGAGTAGGCCACAGAGTGGGACAATGACACAGTGTGTAGGTCACGGCAGCAGCCACAGCAGCAGCATGAGGTCAGATAGTGGCACAATGACACAGTGTGGAGGTCACGGCAGCAGCCACAGCAGCAGCATGAGGTCAGACAGTGGCACAATGACATTCTGCAGGTGGCAAAAACAGGAGTAGGCCACAGAGTGGGACAATGACACAGTGTGTAGGTCACGGCAGCAGCCACAGCAGCAGCATGAGGTCAGATAGTGGCACAATGACACAGTGTGTAGGTGATGGAGCAGGCACAGCAGCAGCATGAGGTCAGACAGTGGCACAATGACACAGTGTGGAGGTCACGGCAGCAGCCACAGCAGCAGCATGAGGTCAGACAGTGGCACAATGACAGTGTGTAGGTCACGGCAGCAGCCACAGCAGCAGCATGAGGTCAGACAGTGGGACAATGACACAGTGTGGAGGTCACGGCAGCAGCCACAGCAGCAGCATGAGGTCAGACAGTGGCACAATGACACAGTGTGGAGGTCACGGCAGCAGCCACAGCAGCAGCATGAGGTCAGACAGTGGCACAATGACATTATGGAGGTGGCAAAAACAGGAGTAGGCCACAGAGTGGGACAATGACACAGTGTGGAGGTCACGGCAGCAGCCACAGCAGCAGCATGAGGTCAGGCAGTGGCACAAAGACATTCTGGAGGTGGCAAAAACAGGAGTAGGCCACAGAGTGGGACAATGACACAGTGTGGAGGTCACGGCAGCAGCCACAGCAGCAGCATGAGGTCAGACAGTGGCACAATGACAGAGTGTGGAGGTGGGTGGCAATACCAGTCCCTGGTAAAGATGGTTGGTGGCAGATGGAGAAACTGTCAGCAGATGTGTGGCATCAGGCGGGTGGCGGCATCAGAATAGTGGCCGAGGCAGGTAGTTTGAACCCAGACTCATTTCTCACAGTTTGGGTGAGGCGTCATGGCTGATGTAGTCTGACGCCTAAGGCATTGGTGTGTGGAAATCCTGGCCGATCCACGCCTGATTCATCTTGACAAAGGTCAGTCGTTCCACATTTCCCGTGGACAAGCGTGTTCTCTTTGGGGTAACGATGGCCCCCGCCGCGCTGAACACCCGCTCTGATGCCACACTACTGGCCGGGCAGGACAGCTTCTCCACTACAAACTCGGAAAGTTGCGGCCACACATCCAGTTTGGCTGCCCAGTAGTCCAGCGGATCTTCTAACTCGGGTGGCAGAGTGCTGTCCAAGTAGGCCACCACCTGTTGGTTCAGGAACTGCTCCAGGTCCTGCTGCTGCTGCTGCTGGCAAACTACCCTCCTACTAGGCGGGTGAAGGAAGCTGTCATCAGTGACTCCAGACTTAGGTTACTGCTAATGGAGCTGGTACTGCTTCTACCCCCCCCACCTTCCCCCAGCAGCCACGGCAGTAGTACGTGAGCGCTGAGGAACCCCCCGGTCAGACCTGTCAGAGGAGGGACGATGCCGCACATAGGCAGCGGCCAACTGATTACAGAGGATTTCCCTATAGTATTTGAGTTTGTCCTCCCTCTCAATAGCTGGGCAAAAGGCTCCCATTTTGGACCTGGTAGCGAGGGTCCAATAGGGTGGAGATCCAGAAGTCCTCCCTCTGCCGGATGATGACTATTCGGCTGTCATAGCCAGGCAAATAAGCATGCTGCGGGCCATCTGCACAAGTGACTCCGAGGGTCTCCTGCCTCCATTTCCACTGTATCTCCCATGGTGTTGGGGGGTCACTGCCTCGTTTCCTCATCCCCACCCCCTCCCCAGTCTCCGCCCCCTCCTCTCTTGTCACCTGGGAAAAAAACCCAAATATTTCCCCAGAAATGCTTCTCCCCAATGTCCCCCTCCTCCATTTTCAGCCCCCACGGACTCTGTGGCCATGAGATGTAGTCGCCACGCCCCATCCCTGCCCAGACAGTTTTTCAGCTCTGTTCCAGGACATGAAGCAGTGGAATGAGTTATTCATCCCGTAGTCCGGCACTGAAAAATAACGTCGACTCCCCTCGAATGGCCTCAACAAACGGCAGGTGTCAGCATGAGTCCCCTGGCTGACATAAAAGTTACAAGGGGAGTACTTTGTCTCCCTGGATCATAAAAAAAATCGTTAAGGCCCTTTTCTCTGTTCATACAGTCATCCAACATGTGCGGCGGAAATTTAAAAACGGGTGGAAACTGCATATAAGTTGTTGGGGGGGGCCCGTTTTTGCCGCTGCAACTCGAGGAGGGTGTTCCGGGCTTTTACGAATGGAAAATCATGCACATTTTCCCTGGCCATTTTTCAAATCTGCTGAAGATCGGTGGAAAGACTTCGGAACCTTTTTCCAACCAGATTGCACACTGCGCCATCAGAGCGCATGGACCATCCTTCCCGGTGCAGCGCGACCCCAAGTTCCCTCCTTGTCCGCCCCATGGTTCGATTGCAGTTGGTGGGGAAAAAGCCCAACTGATTTCTTGCTGATGACGCGGAGCAGTTCCCCCCCTGTGGACTTCGTTGGAGGCAACCCAGGTGTAGAACTGCGTGACCCCGCTGGCCCTACACATGTGTTGAGGGAGCAGTACTTGTGGGGCTGGGGGGGGGGGGGGGGGGCAAGGGGGGTGGGGGTGGGGGGGGGGGGGGGGGGGGGGGGGGGGGGGGGGGGGGGGGGGGGGGGGGGGGGGGGGGGGGGGGGGGGGGGGGGGGGGGGGGTTGGGGGGGGGGGGGGGGGGGGGGGGGGGGGGGGGGGGGGGTGGTGGTGGAGGAGGAGGAGGCGGCTTTGGGGCGGGGAGCAGAGTTTGACAACGGGGAGGAGAAAGCGGGTCTCCTGCCCCAAGTTGTTGGTGTGCCTGTGCCGGAAGCACTTTAAAGGGGCCGTAAAGGACTGTATGGCCCGGGCCCGTATTACAGCCCCCAGCGTCCGCGTCCGTGCAACTTGGAACAAACCGTAAGCTTAAGGATGGCCCCCCTTCTGTTCTACATATTTATGAAGTCTGGTACTGCCTTTTTGGAAATAGAATTTAGGGCTTGAAACTCCCATCTCGGTCGGCACAAGCCATTAGTTCTCTGAAGGGTGCAGAGTCCACCTTTTGGGAAAAGGGGGGACTCAGATCAACAACTTGGACAGGGCCGGTCGTGCTGCCCCTTTAGGTGGTTGGATAACTGTTGCCCTTTTTGCAATCGCCTCGCTGAACATGCTGGCGCCATGAGTAGCGGGAGCAGGGGCCCCGGGGGAATGTTCAAAGGAAAAAGCTCCCTTTCAAGAGGTGGTTGGAGCCCTTTACGGCTGCATGGCATGGTGCCCCTGGGCAGGATGGACCACCACATCGAGCCACTTTCTCCCAGGCCATAGAAGGTGACGCGCATGTGTTGACGCAGGGCCGTGGTGCCAACGTTAGCTCCCTGGGCCCCGCTTCACTTTCTGCTTTCAGATTCTACATATACCCTATTCGGCTCCCCCGGGGTTTTGCAAAGAACTGCCACACCGCCGATTTGGATTTTTCCGGGGAAAGCTCCCCACTGAGTGACTATCCCCCCTGCCCCGCTGGCCCCCGTGCCCCTCTTTGTTGGGGCCTGGAATGGTTTTTTACCCCCTGGGCCCCTTGGCCCCGACCCCACACTGTGCTATCCTGCGGGCTCACGGCCACACACCCCCTTGCTGCCTGCCCCCGTGCTGACAGCAAGCTACGCCCTCTTCTCGACGGAGAAGCCCTTGCCTACCCGGGTCCCAAATGCGGCGCTACCATCTTTTTTTGTGTTTTATCGTCACTCTGTCCTCATCACCCGGGCTTGGTATGAGGGCTGACCCCTCACAATATGACCTCCCCTGCCACTCTCAACATCTATACTTTGCCGCCTACTGCAAGAAGTAGGGGTATTGGCCCCCCTTTCTTCGCTGCCAAATAGTGCTGACTGCCCTCCTCAAATTGTTCTCCTCGTATATAGTGGCGCTGAGCCCAGACCACATAGTGATTTGGCTGAGGGAACCGGTGGGACAGAGGCGGGTTGAGGAAGGGGAGGGCCCCTGACCCCCCCCCGGGCCTGCCAACTAAGGGTTTTGTCTGAGTTCCCACCGACTCTTGGGTGGGGTTGTCAATGCATCTGGGGAGGGAAATGGATGACCTTTTAACCAATCCAAAAAAACCATTGGGTTTAGTCAGTACAGGCCGCTAATGACAGGGCATTGTACCCACCGAGTGAACCCCCCGCTGGACGCCCTTGCTGTGCTGCGACCTGCTCCAGGAATGTTTGTGCCTCTCCCAGCGGTGAAAAAAGGGCCCGCCACCTTTTGTCTGCATACTGTTTGTTCAAAAAAGTACAGACACTGTTGATGAAATTTGTAATGATAAAAAACAACCCTGTATTTTCGCCCAATGAACCCACTAAGAAGCTTGGGTAACCCTTTGGGTTAAATTGCGTCCACAAATGGGCAGGAAAAAATTTACTTGTATGTGCCGTTTAAAAAAATCTTGTATTTTTTGAATAAAAAGCACAAAAAGGGTTAATTAACCTAAATGCAGAACAACGCTAATTAACCCCTGGATGTAATTGCGAAAAGAATTGAGCAACCACAAACTTTGGGGTTTGTAGCGTGTTACAAAGCGTGTTTTTTTACCCACACAACAAGAGTAAAATTGTAATTAAACCCTTTCCCTTTTTAATTATGACGGAAAAATGTATATATTTTGGGTTTAAAATTCGGTTTTTTGGGGCAGAACCAGCAAAAAAACCTTAATTAAACCCCCGGATGAAAAATTTCCAAAAGAATTTAGCAACCACAAAAAGTTCTTTCAGGTGTTACAATTTCGTTTTTCTACTCCCACAAAAAGAGTAAATTGTAATTAAACCTTGCTTGTGAATTATGCTACAGGAAAAAAAATAATATTTTTTGGCGTTGAAAAAGACGGTTTTTGGGGTCAGCCACCCGCAAAACAGGCTTAATTAAAACCCCGGGTGTAAATTGGCAAAAAAAGAATTGAGCAACCACAAACTATAGTTTTTAGCGTGTTCCCAAATTTCGTGTTTTCTACGCCACACAACAAAAGATAAAACTGTTAGTAACCTTTTCTTGTGATTTATGCTACAGGAAAAATGTATATATTTTGGTGTTGAAAATGACGGTTTCTTGGGGTCAGCACACCAGCAAAACAACGCTTAATTAACCCCTGGATGTAAATTGCGCAAAATAATTGAGCAACCACAAACTAGTAGCTTTGTAGCGTGTTACAATTGCGTGTTTTCTACGCCACACAACAAGAGATAAAATTGTAATTAACCTTCGCTTGTGAATTATGCTACAGGAAAAATGTATATATTTTGGTGTTGAAAATGACGGTTTCTTGGGGTCAGCACACCAGCAAAACAACGCTTAATTAACCCCTGGATGTAAATTGCGCAATAGAATTGAGCAGCCAAAAATGAAGTGGTATTTGTATTGTAAAAACGCTGTTTCTTTAAATGAATACAACAGGAACTGGCTTAGATCCCACTTGGATATTGAATGTATATGCAGCTGCAGTGGACGCACACTGGATTTCAGATCCATTACCCCAAAAAATCAGAAATCGAACATTCAGAGAACAGTCTCTGAGACAAGCTGAGACACCCTACCAAAATCGCTATATAAAAATCAGTTCTTCAGTGAGAGCTATCACAATCAGCCACGGCAGCACCTTCCCTGATCAGTATAGTGAGAGGAGTGTGAGCTCCCGGCGTCGCGCCCGGACTTATATAGTGCAGTGATGTCACAGAATCCCGCCGGTCTCTGATTGGCTTCATCTCTGCACATGTCATGCAGGCTATGCCCTTCTTCCTCCCAGAGTGCTTTGCCCCATGTAGCGCCATGTGCTCGCAGCCATTTTATCAATCAAAAGCACACTTCGTTCACCCGATGTACCCCAAACTTCGACTTCGTTCAGAACCGAAGTTTTCCTGAAATTCTAAACAAATTCCACTTCGTTAGAATCGATTCGCCCATCTCTAATAACTATACTAAAAATGTTTTGCTTTAGAAGGCTCGGAAGAGGGTTATACTCTAAAATCCTCCACTGCAGTACACCCTGACCTCATTACTACCACCCATCAAGTTAACCGTTCCTTTGCTTTTGCTGCCAGCACCAGAGTTCTACAAGCTGGAGAATTGAAGAACAAATGCGGTTTTATACCCAAATTTTTTTTACCTGCAAGCATAAACTTTTGTGTACACTCAACAGCCTAGAAGAAGGTGCTCAAAAATGTAACATTTATGTGATAAAGGATTCACCATCCTTGTTTTTACCATCATACAATAACTGGACAGCAAATTGCTGGAAACCATTCCTAACGTTTTAACTCATTTTATTGACATGTAAATAAATTATAGCATCAAAGACATATCTAAAAATGTCATATTCATAACATTACAGAGAAATTACTATATATATGTATTGGGTACATGTCAGATAACCACTCTAACCATTGAATGGCCAAAGGTATATTATAATTGAACATATAATATTTGATAAACAATAACTAATTTACCATGAACTGAAATCTATCAAGGACAAGAAAGAAACCCAGACTTCTAATCATATTCAAAGTGATATATTATCCCCCTAATGTCATTAATAAGGATCTAAAGGATTGAGAGTTAAATATGGTGAAAAAAATTTCTACCAGCATCTTCTTACCTATTTCAATTTACTTAAATAGCCACTACCCTTATAGACTAGAAGATTAAAGGGAACTATCAATTAACAACTCTCCCACATAGATAGAGATGGTGGTTGATGATCCATCCAGATTACTTCTTCAAAAATCCCAAATAAACATACCTCAGACTTAAACAGGTACAGGAGAGTTTGGAATCTCAGAGAGAGGATCTACCACCTCCCTTCATATACCTTAGACTACCAGGCACTCACAAATCACAGGACATAATATTGATCTTATCTCAGTACTGACAATGCATGCAGATAAAATACCCATCCCATTTTATGTAAATGAATAGGTGTAAGATAATATTGATGTTCAATATACATTTGTATAATTTTGTTATTTGCTGCTGGCTAAACTAATATACGTGGTTTTAAAATGTCTTCACAGATGGCATCTGTATCAGTTGGGATCAACAATCTCAAACTCTATAAAGTAATAAGGGTTTATGGGATATTTTAGATAACATCAAATGTATGTACATAATGGATATAAAATAGTGGGAGACTTTTGGTTATAGTAAACCAAACAAGAAATAATAAGTGATATGGGGTCAAGGGGACCATGTAATATCTGGAGAAATCTATAGACAAATGTCTGGGGTAGTGTTGAGCCATTATAATCGACAAAGTTGAAATCGGCACGGTTTTTAGGTTGATCGGAATTTTCCGATCACGCGATAATTTAGGTGAAAATCTGCACATAATCTATTAATTTTGCGCCATTTTCGGCGCTTCCTGTCATTTTGGCGGCCAGCAAATCAGCTTAGAGAATAGAGCAGGGTGAGCTGGGTGTGCGACGTCATGACTGGGATGTGTATGGTTGTGATTGGCTGGAAAAATCACATTACCTCGGTTTACATAGAACAGCCCTTCCTGTTCAGCATCAGTGTGTGTCTGTGTCTCATAAGAGCAGGACATGTGCTAGATCTCTCTCAATACAGCTCAGCGACACAGTTCTCTTTGTTCACACAGCCAACTTTGCTTTTAGCTGTGAACATTAGAACATAGGTAGATTAGAGAAATTCAGTTTTTAGTTAGTTAGGCTGAGAATTTGAAAGAAGCGGGTGGAGGGATGCGGGCGAACACAGACAGACAGGCTGGCAGGCTTTTGAAAGGAGAGTGGATATTGTGCAGTCCAGACTGCTTTGACCCTGCATTGAAATGGCTATTTATTAAAAGTTTTTGGCCAATTTTTGGTGAAATATTAGCTTGTATTTTGTGCAGCCTGTACTTATATTAGGATACAGATCTTTTCTAGTGACTGCAGGTATATTTGATCGGAGCAAAACTCACCTTTTATCATCTGTACACAATTTAATTAGGTTATTGTTCACTTTGGCGCAGCTCAGTTTTGTTCAAAGACCCACTTTGTACTTACAATAGGATACAGAACTTTTCTAGTCACCGCAGGTGTATTTATAGGTGCAAAAACCAGGTTTTGTTATCCGTACACAATTTAATTAGGTTTTGTTCACTTTGGCGCAGGCCATTTTTGTTAAAAGACCCATCTTGTACGGATATTAAGATACCTAAATTTGCTAGTAATTGGTGTTGTATTTCATAGGTGCAAAAACCACCTATTATTATCAGTACACAATTTAATTACGTGTTTTTCACTTTGGCGCAGCCCAGTTTTGTTGAAAGACCCATCTTGTACTTATATTACCATACAGAAATTTGCTAGTAATTGCTGTTGTATTTCATAGGTGCAAAACCCACCTTTTATTATCAGTATACATTTCAAATAGGTGTTTTTTTTTACTTTGGTGTAGCCCAGTTTTGTTCATAAAGCCACCTTGTACTTAAATTTGAATACAGAAATTTTGTAGTTACTGTTGGTGTATTTCATTGGTGCAAAAACCACCGTTTGTTATCCGTATAACTTTTAAATAGCTGTATTGCACGTGGTGCGGCCCTAGTTTTTTTTCAAATAGCCACGTTGTACGACAATTCTGTTCTCGTTTGTCATTGCTGCAAAAAACGCAATTTCTCATCTGTGTAACTTTTGAATAGTTTTATTGCACTTGTTGAATCTCAGTTTGGCGCAGATAGCGCACTTGTATGATAGTTTGTTGAAAACTATCAATTCCTAGTCCTACTGGGCAGTTGTAAATCCCTGGGACTGAAGGAAGAACACTGTTGATTTTGTCTTACGGTTCTTCCACCAGACCGCATTTCACAGGTATTCGCTAGAAACATTTCAGTTTCTAATCCTAGTTGGCTGTAGGAAATTAGAGGGATTTAAGAATAGCTGTGATTTGCCGTCTTTTAATAAGAGACTGTCAAAAACTCTTCCATACTTTCTTAAATTTTTATCTTTCTGAACATGGAGTGAAATGCAGGTGGTAAGCGAGCAAAGAGGGGTGTAGGACATGGTGGTAGAGGTACGAGAGAAGGTGCTCCTTCCAGTGCTGGCAACAACACGCATGCCAGCGGATCGTCGGTTGCAGGACTGTCAGGCCTGTCATCGCTGGGTCAGGGCTCTATGAATCTCAGTAACGAACAGCATCGCCAATCTGTTCTTCAGTGGTTAATGCAACCTGCATGTTGCGGTCCAGGAGAGTTATAGTCAATGTCCAGTTCAACTAAAATGGTGGTTGAAAGACTCCTTTTTCCAGCACTTTTTAAATCTGGGGGTCAGACAGGTTTAATGGTCATACTGTGGTACAGAACAGGTATAGTCAATGTCCAGTTCAACTAAAATGGTGGTTGAAAGACTCCTTTTTCTGGCACTTTTTAAATCTGGGGGTCAGACAGGTTTAATGGTCATACTGTGGTACAGAACAGGTATAGTCTATGTCCAGTTCAACTAAAATGGTGGTTCAAAGACTCCTTTTTCCGGCACTTTTTAATCTGTGGGTCATGCAGGTTTAAGGGTCATGCTGCGGTCCAGGACAGATATAGTCAATGTCCAGTTCAACTAAAATGGTGGTTGAAAGACTCCTTTTTCCGGCACTTTTTAATCTGTGGGTCAGACAGGTTTAATGGTCATACTGTGGCCCAGGACAGGGATAGTCTATGTCCAGTGAAACTAAAATGGTGGTTGAAAGACTCCTTTTTCCGGCACTTTTTAATCTGGGGTCATGCAGGTTTGGGGCTCATGCTGCGTTCCAGGACAGGGATATTCAATGTCCAGTTCAAGTAAAATGATGGTTCAAATCATACTGCCTTCTGGCACTTTTAATTTGTGGGTCATGCAGGTTTAAGGGTCAGGCTGTGGTACAAGACAGGGATAGTGAATGGGGTGTGACTTTTTTTCTGTGTTTTTTATAACCCAAGTGTGTTGCCTAAGATGTAGCATGTATCCATTTGACTGTTGTGGATGTTAATTCCAGCTTCTCCAGCCCTGTTTGGGTGTAAGAATGAAGGTGTTGTTCCTCTCCCATAGACTTTAATGGTCATCAGCGATAATCTATTATCGACTATCGGAAATCGTCTTGATAATTGACGATATTGACTATCGACCCGATGACGATAGTCGACGTAATCGCTCATCACTAGTCTGGGGTACTTAAAATTTTGCTTTCAAGTGACCAAAAGATGCAAAGATATTGCCGTTACTCCATGCCATCTGGGAGAAAATTTTACTCAGAATATGATTATGCCATAAAAGGGTATCTGCCACTACATCATAGAAATTAGTTATTAATGTTGATTGCTTCCAAACTTGACATGCAGTCTTCAAATACAGTGATGCTTGAACATTTGCGAACCCTTCAGAATTTTCTATATTTCAGAATAAACCTAAAACACTATCTTAAACTATATCAAGTAGACATAGAGAACTAAATTAAACAAATGAGGCAAACATATTAGACCTGGTCATCAATTTATTTAGGAACATTTTCTACACATCGTATATATATATGAACCTTAGGACTAGCAGATAATTTGAAGTGGAAATTAAAGTAAGTTTTTTTTTAATCAATGGGAGGAGGAAGGAAACTGCTGCCTCCAAAACGTCTTGCTACTGTTGCAATTGGCTAAGAACATGCCAGCAGTTCTATGACGTTGGGGAAATTGAGACTGTGATAAAATGGGTTGCTACTGAAAGCTAAGAAATCTGCCTTCATATTGGGCTTACATGCAACAGAATATTAATTGTTATTAAGAAAGTTGTTGCACTTTGAAAGCTATATTTAAAATGTTGGGTGCTATTTGATTTGGAATAAAGCATTTTCATTAAAAAAAAAACCTGTATGTGATTGAAGAAGTTAATATGTTGCTGGTGTTTGGGGAGAAACTAGCATAAAAAGGCTACTGTTGTTTGCTATCTGTTATTATTAAGTTTAATTAATGGGATGACAAATCGGTGAGGCCGATTTTATTTAACGAACAGGTACCTATCAAAGTTGGAACCTCACAACACATATTTGTAAGAGTGTATCAGGGCTCAAACAAAGGAGATTTCTGAGAACCTCAGAAGAAGAGTTTTTGATGTTCATTATGTTGGATAAGGGTACAAAACCATCTCTAAAGAGGTTGGACTCCACCCATCTACAGTAAGACAAATTGTGTAAGAAATTTAAGACAATTTTTACCATCTCTGGGAGTGGTAGACCAGCAGAGATTGACAAGAGTAAAACATATGATATACTGCAAATCACAAAAATCCTAAGGTGACCTCTAAATAGTTAGTATCCTTTTTCACATTCATCCACCATCAGAAGGACACTAAACAACAATGATGTGCATGGCAGGATTGCAAGAAAAAAGTTGCTGCTCTCCAAAAGATATTACAGCCAATTTACAGTTTGCTAGATAACTAGGACTAACCAGAAGGCTACTGTAAAAGCCTTTTTAGGACAGTTGAGTTCAGTCGAAAGAGTGCATTTTGGTATAAATAAGGAACAGTGTGTTTAGAGAATGAAAAACACTGTATTTAATCATTAAAAATTCATACCAGTATCATAATGATAGTTGTGGTATCATGGTTTGTGCTCATTTTTCTGCATCTGGGCCAGGAAGGTCTGCCATTTTAGATGGAATAATGAATTATACTACCAAATTTGAAAGAAAAATTTAGGCTATCTCTCTATAAGCTAAATCTCAAGAGAACATGGGTTATGTAGTAATACAACAACCCTTAGCATTGCACCAAAGAATGATTAATAAAAATAAAAAAGTTCAACTGGGGAATGGCCAAGTGAAAACACTGGCATGAAATCATGTGGAATAATTTGAAGTAAACAATTTCAGGAAGAAACCCACCAACTTAATAGAGTTAAAGCTAATTTGGCAGAGGAAATGGCTAGAATTATTTGAAACATCCTAAATGCAATTATTGCTGCACAAGGAGGTTACACCAGACACTGAATTCCATGATTCACATATTTTTGCCTCTTAAACTGTTGCAGGCTTCAGCAATACAGCCACAATAGCCTGTGCCAATGCCAATGCTAATGTCAAATGTGAAAAGATGTGCTGGCTATTTTTTTTTTTTTTTTTTGTATTGTGCATTTGGAGGAGTGTCTGCCTCCATTTTAGCCTTGCTCTTCACCCATCTGCCTTAAAGAGTACCTATCACCTCCAGGGAAACCTCATGAAATAATAGGAGACTAAAATACAAACACTTACTTAAATATGCTTCATTAGGGAAATCAAAGCATTTCACCTGTAATTCTGTTTTTAAAAAAGCACTGGCCCTTTAAGACAGTTCTGAAGTCCGCCCAAGTCGGCCTGTAAGTTTACATCAACATCATGTGCACACTGATTTGCTCTGGGCTGCTATGTCTGTGCTGGATATAACACTAGCAGCAGTGTAATGTACTGTAGATGCCTATAAACCCTGTCACACTATAATATCTAATTGAGACTGGCCAGTTGTTGTCCACCTGACATATCCCTATGCCAGATCTTAAGTGTTGTTACTAGAGATGGGCGAATTTCTCAAAAATTCGATTCGGTCACTTCGCCGAATTTTTCGGGAAAAAAATTTCGTTTCGTTCCAAAATTCTTGGGCACAATCGCTTAAAAAGCACTATTTTCCAGCTGAAACAGAGCCTGCAGGGGGTTTAAACGTGTGCCATCTTAAAAAAAGCAGAGGGACTTGGGTTTTGGTTTTCATACAATTTTTTTTTAGTATGACCCACATGACTGCCCCCGCCTTAAATCGTTCACTAAAAAATCCCGGGCATTTAGGGGGGCAAAACAACCCAAAAAATTTTAAACGGGAACGTACCGATAAACATGGCAGCAAAAGCTGGAAAAAAAAAACTGAGAGCTCATGGCAACTTTATGACAAGTGTGGGGGTGACGGGGGCAGCCACACAGCTAGTCAACAGTGGCCAAGACTTTCGGGAAGGGGCAAAACATACCAGGCCCAGGGGGGCACAATAAACCCATGTGGGGGCCCGGTGGCAGCAGCATGAGGCAGGCAGTGGCACAATACAAACTGGAGCGGGAAAAAAAGGGAAGGCCAAAGAGTGGTACAATGACACATGGGGAGGGCACGGCGGGAGCAACGCACACAAAAGGGGCAGACAGGGGCAAAAAGACACAGTTGGAGGGCACGGCAGAAAGCCCCCAGCAGCATGAGTCAACAGTGGCCCAATGAAAAATTTTCTGGGAGGGGGCAAAAACGGGAGTAGGCACAGTGTGGACACGGCACACCACGCAGCAGCATGAGGTCAGACAGGGGCCAAGACACAGGTGGGGGGGCACGACGGGAGTCACAGCAGCACAGGGGTCAAGAGTGCACAATGACATTTTCGGGGCAAAAAGAAAATTGGGCCACAGAGCGGCACAATACTGAAGCGAGGTCACCGGCAGCAGCAATAGGGTGGCACAATACAGAGAGTGGAGGGATGACGGAGCAACACTAGGCAGAGATGGCACAATGACATTCTGGATGGCAAAAATACCAGCCGCGGGAGTGCACAAGACACAGGTGAGT
Organism: Phyllomedusa bahiana; assembly: GCA_025379985.1. Lineage (NCBI taxonomy): Eukaryota > Metazoa > Chordata > Amphibia > Anura > Hylidae > Phyllomedusa > Phyllomedusa bahiana. The sequence continues at coordinate 27,562 of JAODAL010002732.1, forward strand.
CACGGCAACAGCAACAGCACAGCGAAAATACCATAAGGGCAAAAATAAGAGTTTAGGGGGGTGGAAAAACCAGCCCCCGGTAAAGCGGGGGGGCAGTTTGGGAGAAACTATCACAAAATTGGGCACAGGGGGGGGGAAATCAAATAGTGGCTGAGGCGGGTATTTGAACCCAGACTGACCCAAAGGCTTTGGTGTGTGGAAACCTGGCCGATCCATCCGATTCATCTTGACGGGGGGGCATCGTCAACATTTCCCTTGGACAACGGGTTCCCCGGGGGTAAGATGGCCCCCCCGCACGAACACCCGCTGATGCCAACTACGGGCCCCAAAAACCCTTTCTCCACTGAAAACTCGGCAAGTTGGGGCCACACACCCTTTTTTGGCTCCCCCATATCCAGGGGATCTTCAAACTGGGGGGGGCAGAGTGCCCCAAAGTGGGCCACAACCTTTTGGGTTCAGGGAATGCCCAGTCCTGTCTGCTCGCGCTGCGGTTACGCCCTCCTCACAGGGGGTTAAGAAGCTGGCTTATTATGCCCCAACTTAGGTTACTGCTAAAGGAGCGGGGTACTGCTCCTCCCCCCCCACCTTTCCCCCCAGCCCCCCGGGGCATAGACGGACGCGAGGAACCCCCCGGTAAACCCTTCGAGGAGGGACGTGCCGCAAAAAGGCACGGCCAACTGATTACGGGGATTCCCTAAGTATTTGATTTTGCCCTTCCTCTCAAAGCGGGGGAAAAAGGCCCCTTTTTTGGGACCGGTAGCGAGGGCCAATAGGTGGAAGCCAGAATCATCCCCGCCGGATGCTGACTAGGGCTGTCACTAGCCAGCAAAAAAGCAGCTGGGGGGAAAAATCGCACAATCCCCGGGGGGCTCCCCCCCTTTTCCCCACTTATACCCCAGGGTCTTGGGGATCATCGCCTCTCTTTCCTCATCTCCATCCACCCCCTCCACTGCTCCTCTCCTCCTCTCTTGCACCTGGGTAAAAACCCACTCATTTCACCAACAATGCTTCTGCTCCAATTCCCCTCCCCTCCTCCCCTTTTTCGCCCCCCCGGGACTCATGGGCCGCAGATGTAGTCGCCACATCTCCAGTCCCCTCCCCGACGATTTTTCAGCATCGTTCCAGGCATAACAGTGGAATGACTTTTCCCCCTAGTCCGCGACTGACAAAAAACGGGGCCTCCTCGAATGGCCTCAAAAAGGGCAGGGTCACCAGAGCGCCACTGGCTACATCAAAGTACACAGGGATACTCTGTCTGCGGGATCATCAAAAAAATCTTTAATGGCCTTTCTCTTTCATACAGTCGTTCCCACAGGCAGGCGGAATTCCAGCGGGGGGAAACATCGCATATCAAGCGTTTTGGGGGAGCCGTCCCGCTGAAACTCGGGGGGGGGGTTTTTTCCTTTTTGTACGAAGGATAAAGTGCAGCACTTTCCCCGGCCTTTTTCAGAATTCTGAAGATCGTGGAAATTTCAAACCCTTTTTACAACCAGTTTTGAACACGTCGCCATGCAGGGGCGGACCACCCCCACGGCAGCCGGGGACCCCATGTCCTCCCATTGCCCTCACCATGGTTCCGATTTGCATTTGGGCGCGGGAAACACACATGATTCTTCTCATGACGCGACATTCCCCCCCTGGTGACTTCGTTCGCCGAGGCAAGCGTTAGAACGCGTACACCGTGTCCCTACACTTTTTGGAAAGATGGAGCAGAAACTTTGGGGCGGAGGGGTGGGGTGGGGGAGGGGAGGGCTGACAATTTGGCGCAGACCATTTTTGACACGGGGGGAGAAAGCGGCTCCCTTCCAAAATTTTGGGGTGCGGGCAGAAGCACATTCACCCTTGGCCTAAAGGCATTCTGGCCCTGACCGTAGTTACAGCTCCAACGCCGCGCTCCCGGGGTGTCCCTTTTGGAACAAACCAAAAACTCAAGGCTGACCCACTTTTTTCACATATTTTGGGGGCGGACCCCTTTTTTGGAAAAGAAATTAGGGCTTGGAAACTCCATCTGGGCCGCACAAGCCATTAGTTCTCTAAATGGTGCAGACCCACCATTTGGAAAGGGGGGACTGCAGACCCAACAATTTGGGACGGAGCACGTCCTGCGCACCTTGGGATGGTTGGACCATATTTTTGTCTTTTTCAATCGCCCTCTGAACACTGCTGGCGCCTGAGTAGCGAGGACGGGAAAACGGGACCGGGAAGGATGTCAAAGAGAAACACTCCTTCTGAGGGGTGGGGAGCCTTGACGGCTAAAAAGGGATGCGTCCACGGCCGCTCTGCGCTGCAGCGGCAGGATGGACCACCACATCTGACCCGTTTCCCCAGGCCCCCGGATGGTGACCTCATGTGTTACGGGGGCCGTTGGCCAACGTTAGCTCCCTGGCCACGCTTCACTTTCTCCCACAAAATTCTACTATACCCAAAAACGGGCCCTCCGTGTTTTACAAAAACCCACACCGCCGATAACGTTTTTTACCGCCAACCTCCGCACAGATGCTACGCCCCGCGCCTCGCGACCCCCCTGCCCCGCTACTGCTTGGACCTCAAGCGGGTTTCTACCCCGGGCCTTTTTCTACCGACCCACACTGCTGCTACCGCTTGACTCCGGCCACCAACCACTTGCTGCTGCGCCGCGCCTACGCAAGCTGACGCCCTCTTCTCCTCGGAGGGAAGCCCTTGCTTCCCCCGGGCCCCCAAAGTGCGGTGGGGCTAACACACATTTGTGTTTTCATCTTTCACACGGCCCTCACACCGGTTTTTGGGTAAGCCGATGACCCCACCACAAACCCCCATGCCACTCCCACATCATACTTGCCGCCTACTCAAAACGGGGGAAAAGGGCCCCATTTCTTCGCTGCCAAATAGCGCTGACTGCCCTCCTAAAATTTTAAACCTCGCATATAGGGGCCTGAGCCCAACCACAAGAATCCCTCAAAACTGGAGGGGACAGAGGGGGGCTGAGGACAGGGTTTGGGCCGCTGACCCGCTCCCGGCCATGCCAACTAATGTTGTGTCTGGGGTTTCCCACCGCCCTTTTCGGGGGTTGTGATTCACTGGGGGGAAGAGGATGACCTACAAACCAATCAAGAACCCTTTGGGTTGCTGAACAACAACGGCCGCTAGTGACAGCGGGATTTGGGGCCCCACCGAGGGCCCCCTGCGCGACGTCCCCTTTCTGCTGCGACCTGGGGGCCCTTTCAAAAAGTTTTTGGGCCACTGCCACCGCAGTTGAAGCCTGCCACCTCTCTGTCTGACATACTGTTTGTTCTAAAATGTACAACACTTTTGATAAGCATCTGTATATGATAAATATACCCCCTGTTTTTACTCCAAAGAACCCAGAACAAGCTTGGTAACCCTTGGATATAAATTGGCCCCCAAAATCCAGGGAAAAATTTTCTTTATTTTCGTTTTAGCCTGTGTGTTTTTACTAAATGTAAAACACAAAAAAGGGTTAAATTTAACCCTTTGCTTGGGAAATTTTGCACAAGAAAAAAAATAATTTTCGGTGTTGAAAAAGACGGTTTTTTTTTTGTCAGCACAGCACCCAAAAAAAGCCTTAATTAACCCGGATGAAAATTGCGCAATAGAATTAGCCACCACAAACAGACTTTTAGCGGTTTTCAATGGTGTATTTTCTACGACACACAACAAGAATTAAATTGTAATAACTTTTGCTTTGAATTAGGGCCCCAAAAAAAAAAATAATATTTGGCTTTTAAAAGAGGGTTTTTTTTTGTAAAACAACCACAAAAAAAACGCTTTAATTAAACCCCGGGTAAATTGCGCAATAAAATTTAGCCCCCCCAAACTAGTTCTTTTTTACGGTTACAAAAGGGGGTTATTTTTTCACCCCACACAACAAGAGAAAAAAATTGTAATTTCCTTTTTCTTGTGAAAAAATTGGCTACCAAAAAAAAAAATTAATTTTTCGTTGAAAAAGACGGTTTTATTTTTTCAGCACACCACAAAACAAAGCTTAATTAACCCGGGTTAAATTGCGCAAAGAAAGACCACCACAAACTATAGCATTTTTACGTGACAATGGGATTTTCTACGCCACACAAAAAGATAAAAATTTTAATTAAAACCTTTTCTTTTGAATTAGGCTACCAAAAAAAAAAAAATATATTTGGCGTTTAAAAAACGTTTATTTTGTCACACAGCACAAAACAACGCTTTAAATTTAACCCCTGGATTAAAAGCGAATGAAAGAGCCCCCACAAACTAGTACTTTTTTCGGACAATGGGTTTTTTTCTAACCACACAACAAAGATAAAATTTTAATTAACCTTTGCTTGTGAATAGGCACCAAAAAAAATAAATATTTTGGGGTTGAAAAAAAAACGGATTTTTGCAGCACCCACAAAACAACGCTTAATTTAACCCCGGATGTAAATTGCCAATAGAATTAGACCACCACAAAATAGTGCTTGAACGTTAACAATGGGGGTATTTCACCACCAACAAGAGATAAAATTGTAATTAAAACCCTTTTTTTGGAATTAAAACACCCCAAAAAAAAAAAAATTTTGGCTTTTAAAAAAAAGGTTTTTTTTTTGTCACACACCACAAAAAAACGCTTAAAAACCCCTGGGGTAAATTGCCAAAAAAATTGAGCCACCACAAACTAGTAGCTTTTTAGCGGTTTCAAGGGGTATTTTCTACCACACAAAAAGGATAAAAATTTTAAATTTAAACCTTGCTTGTGAATAGGGTACAAAAAAAAAATATTATTTGGCTTGAAAAAGACGGTTTATTTTTGGGCACACACCACAAAACAACGCTTAATTTTAAACCCCCAAGTAAATTCGCAATAGAATTTAGCCACCAAAACTATAGCTTTGTAGCGTGTACAAAGCTATTTCTACGCCCCACAACAAGAAAAAATTTTAAAAACCCCTTTTTTTTAATTAGGCTACCAAAAAAAATAAATTAAATTGGGGTTGAAAAAACGTTTTATTTTTTTCAGCACACCCAAAACAAACCAAAACCCCGGAAAAATTGCGCAATAAAATTACAGCCAAAAAGAAGTGAAATTTTTATTGAAAAACGCTTTTTTTTAAAAGAATACAAAGGAACTGGCTTAATCCCCCTTTTTAATTGGGAAAGTAACAGTGCATGGACGCCACTGGGTTTCGATCCCAAAACCCCCAAAAAAACAGAAAAGAACATTCAAAAACATCTCTGAGACAAAATGAACACCCCACAAAAATCGCTGTTTAAAAATCAGTTTTTTCAAAAGCCACACCCGCACACCCCCCGTCAGTACAGGAAGGGGTGAGCCCCACGGGGCGCCGTCTTAATTTGGGGGTACTCACAGAACCCCCGGTCTCTGATTGGCTTCATCTCTCACTTCACAGGCATCCCTCTTCCTCCCCAACTTTGCCCCATTAGCCAGTGCCGCACCATTTTTTTCAATCAAAAGCACACTTCGTTCACCCGAAGTACCCCCAAAATTCGGGACTTTGATCCAACCGAAGTTTTCCTGAAATTTTAAAACAATTCCACTCGTTAAAATCGATTCCGCCCTCTAAATTGTTACTCTAGAAATTGGTGGCTTCCCTCTGTTTTATTCCGTTTTCCCACTTCAGTTTGACTTCTGACTTCTCCGTTTGCTCGCTGCCTGTCCCAACCATTTGCAACATTTGAGACTACGAAAGAACTCCACTTGCTCTGACCTGTGCCCCATTTTACTGTGTTCCTAGCCTAATCCTCTGATAACTTGTCTGCACATCAGCTGCCACTGCAGGTGACCACATTGGGGATAGCGATCTGGGAGTTTCTAGCAGCGGAGTCCAAACAGGGGTTGAGATTGAAGACCAGGGGATTCCTTAGAATCTGTTCCCGTGCATGGTTTACACCAAAGCCCCGGGGATAGAGGTTACATACCCATCAGCCTTGGGGACCTTAAATCGTGTGCGCTTTTTTTGGAGGACCACCTTTTACCCAACAAATGTGACGATGTAAATTGTAATCCCCAAAAATCACAAAACAGGGGGAAACCCCTTTTGAGCTGCACTGATAAGGGCAAACTGGGTCACAGACATTTTCTGCCCATATGCCAAAAGGGATGGATGCAACTGACAAAGGGAAAATTTAAATTTCACGCTAAAAAAAATTGCCAGTGAGCAATCATTATATATAGAAAAAAAAGACATATCTGTAAACAGAATTATGACAAACATTTGGAACAATTTTGCAAGATTAATTTTTCATATTTAAAAAAGATTTAAATTTTTCATTCCCCTATTTTGCAAAAGAGCAATACTTTAGCTTTCTAATTTTTGTTTTGTAACATTGACATTTGAAATTGCACCTCTGAATTTATATAAGTCTGTTTGAATTGCCTGAAGAATTATCACCCTATGACCAGTTTACAATTGTATCTATTAAAGCTATTGATCTTGTTTCATGTTTGATCATTTGCCCCTTGGCTCTGCACCGCTTCCTGTTAAAAGGAAACCCCGCGTTGAATAGAAAACATTGATTCTGGTAAACATACACAAAGTGGAAAACTTTTAATGTGCAATAGAGAAAGTGTATTGTTTGAGAATAAAAAGCTGTTGTTACTGTAAATTTGGCAAGGGTAATTCGCTAGTTCCTAGACTGTTAGTAAAACAGCTGAATGAAGATGATACAGACACAGCTGCTATTATATTGCCACAATGTTTTTAAAGAAACTAGTTTTATGACTCTGCGGTTGTTTTTTTTAATTGCTAATTATGTGGTAAAATAGAAATAATATGATTCAAATTGAAAATTAGATCAGAAAAAATGTCTTTTGTTCAGAGTATAAACATCTGGTTATTTTGTGACTTTTGTATTTAGTTTGAAAGTTTTCAATATCTCTGGGCAGTAATGTAACTAAGGTAACATGGACACAGTGGAGTCTACTTATTCTTCCATATATACTAGTTGTCTCCCTGCACCTGCTAAAATTGAATTTTTAAACAAAGTAAAATCAAAACAGACTACAAATAAATTTGATTTAAAAAAAAAAGTCGTTTGATGTTGTTTGTTTCTACAGCTTTGGATCTCACAGGGTATCACTTTGCATTTTTTGTTTCTTTTTTAATTTTAATTTTAAACCGTTTTTACTAGGGGTTTTTTGCAAAAAAAAGGGTGGATCAAAAAAAAAAAAATGTATGAACCCATTTATTTTCTATTTCTTTATTGATATGTCTTTAACTTTGTCCCATTTTAATAAATATATTAAGCAACTGAATAAATAACATTTTCCTAATCTTGATGTTATAATTGGAATCACTTTTTGATTTATGTTTTATTTTTTCACAAAACTCCTGGATTGTCTAATGATTAAATAATAATTTACTCTGTTAAATCTGACAAATTAGAACATCTCAGTGATATAGTTATACATAGGGTCCAGTGTTGGCACAGCTTTCTGCTCTATCCCATCCAGCAAACTCCTCTGGGCTTACACTTAAATGGTGACCAAATGTCAAACAAATGTCAACTTTCTAACAAATTTGTTATTTACCGTTTTCTTTGAGTCCTTTTCTAGCTTTGGATTCAAAAACTGCAGTCAGTCATTTTTTTTTTTTAAAGTTGTGTGTGAAACCATTTTGTTACCTATCTACCTACAGGAACTATTCTTCATGTCAACACTTCCCATACTAATTGGAGAGAAACATGTTACTATGTTGAGAAAGCTTGTGGCTATTTCAGGCTGTATGTGACAGGTTCAGCTGACAGGTTCTATTTAAAAATAGGTTCACACAGTATTTTTGACACAGTGCATGTTTTATGAACCAACTTATGCATTAAAAAGCACATCTAAAATGTCCTATGGTTATGGGAATATGTACCATTTTTTTTCTTTTACGCATAATCTGAAGCAATGTGTGCAGCATAAAGTGTGTATTATTAAGATGTTGCTTAATGCATAATTGCTGCATTTTTGACTTGCAAACGAGCCAAGAAAAAACACATTAAAAAATAATCAAAAAAGGAATCAAAGAAAAACAACATGGGTATAAACATGCATTTTTTCTTAGAAATACACCTGCATTTTTTAGAATCCTTTTTTTAGGTAGTGAATTCAAAGTTTTGCAGGAGAAGTAGACTTTTGAATGAATTTTTTGACCAGGTCTCTGAGAATTTAAGGAAAGAGACTGCCTTATGGATGTATAGAACCATTAAGCAGGTATTCAGCACAGTCATAAGGTCCTGATTCTCAGTGCTTCATGTAATATGTCCTTTCAGAGGAAAGTGACATGTTACTCTTTTTACAGCTACATTTAGTCCACCTTTTGTGGTTTCTTTTTCTCTGTTATTGCAGAGCAGAGATGAGCGATCAAAAAAAAAAATTGACATTGAGTCTATTATTGATTTTAAATAAAATCTTGTCGATTTTTGATTTTCTAACTCGATTGATCACCGATTAAAGTCAATGGCAGAAGATGATCAGGTTTATTTTTATAACAAAACAAGTGAGGAGAAGCTGGAATTACCATCTGTAACAGAAAACTGGATACATGGTACAACTTAGTGAAAACAATTTGCTCTAAGAGTTACATAAAAAAAAATCACAGGCTAAAATAATTCAATCTTTTCAATGGCTAACTGAAAACAGAAGGACAGCATAGCTATAGCAAGTACAGCAGTAGCAGCTGCTATGGGGCGCCTTTGACACATAAGAAGACACCGGTATTGGAAATGGCACATGGTAACTGGCAGGAGCCCCCTATAACTTTTTGCACCAGTTCCCAAGAACATGTCATATATGTGGTGGCAGCAAGAACATCCCAACAGGAAACATGGAGGTTCAGCTGGCAGGGCCGTAGTTATAGGGGGTGCAGTGTTAGGCAGGGCTGCCGTCGGTCATCTTTTAACCATTTCAGGGCCCCATGCAGCTAAATCAAATGAGGCCCCCACCGATTACTAGTTCCTATTTTTAACATATCACTGGGCCCCTTTTTCATTAGGGCCCCTGACAGGATTTCTGCCCTATTGGCACCAATGGCAACCCTTTTATAGTGGCCTGAACCCAAAACCAGCAAAAATTACCCTTTGGACACTCAGAATAAAATTAGCAAGAAAAAATGAGTATTTAAAATAAGATTTTTTTCAATAGGACTTTTACTATTGGTGTCTTTTACAGGGTGCGAATGCCGGAAGTGTGAACTAAGACTTCGAGCCTTCCTCAGGAGACAGTCAAGACCCGGGTAGCTCTTGAGAAATTTCTGCCTATACGAGAGTGCTTGCCCCTCCATATAAAATTCGAAAAAGCCTTACGTAGCACCATTGCATCCTTATGCTTAAGCAACAACGGAATATTTTGCAAAGCATATTGTCACATTATGCCATAAACTTGACTGGAATGGGCTCAAAGAGCTCAGGTTCCTTTACATGAGTGCGGACGAAGAGCTTCTCTTGGAAACGCTGGCTGACACTTTAGTTCCACCCAGGTGCTATTCTCCTTGGCTTCCTTTTTCTTCTTCTCATTTTCCTTGATGCGCTAGAGGAAACTCTCTCTGCTCTTGGAGTGGCGAATGTGCTCCACATGGACGTTAATTCTTTTGGCAGGGATTTTACCCTTGATCTGCTTGTTCACATTTATACCCACAGCATGCTGTGTAACACAGTAGATCCTGCCATTCTTGCTATGATAGCATTTATGTGGCATGCCTTTTTGTATGGTGCCCATACCTTTAATGTATACAATGTCACCCTTCTTCTAGATGCGCATGTATGTTGACAAAGGCAGAACTCCATGTTTATGGAAGGGTCTGGAGAACACATACCGGGTTCCACACCTTTTGCCTCTTGTATTTGTCATTTCGCACTTTAAGGATGGCGAGTCCAGCGGAAAGAGAGAAACCAGCTTCCTTCTCCTCCTCTGAGGGCATCAGCGATTGGGCATCAGAGCAGACAAAATCATGCTCTTTGGTCTCTTGATCTTTTGAAATGCCTTCTGACACCAACCACATTGTGTCATCAACGAGCTCTTCAGATTATGGATTATCTAGTGCAGTCTGTTTATTGGGTGACATTTGACCTGTGTTTGTTTCAGTTTGGACTGATGATGATGCCAATATTAAAACTGCTGGATGCAGGGTGTGTTAACCACTGAAGAACAGATTAGTGCCGCTCTTCAGAAATGAGACACACAGGGAACCGACCAAGCGATGACAGGCCTGTCGGTCCTGCGACTGACGATGTGCTCGCTTGTGTGTTGTTTGTAGCACTGGAAGGAGTGCCTTGTCTTGTACCTCTAGCTCCACTTCCTATGCCCCTCCTTGCTCACTTACCACCTCTAGTTCAGTCCATGTTCAAAAATATAAATATTAAAAAGGTCAAGATTTTCTTGAAGAACTGCACTCCAAAGACAGCAAATCACAAGTGTTCTTAAATCCAGGATTTTAAACTGAATTTTTTCTATGGAATATCTGTGAAATGGCGTCTTATGGAAGAACCCTGACAGCAAATCAACTGTGTTCTTAAATGCCTATACTTTACAACTGGCAACTGGGATTGGAAATAGAATTTTTTATATTGAATATCTGTGAAATGGCGTCTTATGGAAGAACCCTGACAGCAAATCAACTGTGTTCAGCAAGGAACTTTTGGGCACAGAATTAAATTGTCTGCAAGAAACCAGTATATCAAAGCAATTTGTTTTGAGAGCAGATTTCCAAACATTGTCTTGTATACCAGCTGTCCCCGCAGTAATACAGCAAGGAATTTTTTGGCACCGAATCAAATTGTCTGCAAGAAACCAGTATATCAAAGCCATTTCTTTTGAAAGCAGATTTCCTACCAGTGTCTTGTGCACAAGCTGTCTCCACAAAACAGGATCAATAAACTTCTGGGCAATCAAAATAAAGATGGTAAAGATGCAGTCAGCAGCAATAGCAAAATCCCTAACTAATACTGTCTAGGATTCCCTAATCTTGCTGTACCCCAACCCTAACTAATCTATCTAGCAGCTTTTCCTTTGTTAAATTGTTGGGAAATCGTGTGTCTGCCTGCTTTCAACCAAGCACAACAGAGAGAGCAGTGTGTTCAGTTCACAAACTCTAATTGCAATGGCATTCACCAGGAAATACAGTGACATACATAAAACAGGGTCATGTGATTTTAGCAGCCAATGAGATCCCTACACCCTTACTGGTGATATTTTTGACCCTCCTCTGTGCCGTGCACTGATTGGATGGCCGCCAAAAGTACAGGAAGCAGCAAAAATGGTGCAATCTTAAGTCTCAATCTGGATTTTTACCCGATTTTAAGGGAAAAATCTGATCGAGAAAACCGTAAAAATCGACTTGATTTTAACTTTTCTTGATTAAATCGCTCAACACTATTGCTGAGAAGCCTTCTCACTCCTAGACAAATCTTTCTTGTGCACATATGTAAACAAAAGATATTTTCATGTTGTGACTGGGGAAGACGCAGTATGAGGGGAAATCTGATTGGCTCAAAGCACATAGTAGAGCTCAACCTGCCTGGCTATACTACAACTACAAAAAGTAAAGGGGCCTTTCAAAAATGGCCATGTTCGGGAAAGGTTAAGCATTACAGGTTTAGGGATCTACACAAAGAGTTGAAAAAGATAGTTAAAGAGGTTTCCTGTAAGATAGGTGCTATTTCACAAGCAGCTACTCAACAGACTTTTTAACCTAGGACTCATCTGTGGATAATATTATGGGTGTGACAGAGCACTGAGATATCTCAGTCATTATATTGTCTTTTGATTAGCCTACATGGTGGCAGGTTGGTGAGACAGAGGGGACAGAGAAAAAGTTTCTCTGTCCCCGCATTAACACCATGCTGTTATGCATCGCATGGCCATTAACCAGTTTCTGACCAGTCCTTGCTTTACTTTCACATATTCCTTTGCCATGCTGGTTTCAGTGCCTTACATTTTAGTGTACTCTGTTTTTCCACTATTTTTTTTTACCTTCTTTGTGATATGTAATTGTATGTATGTATTTAATTGTAATTTATTATTATGTATTTTTTATATTAGTTCAATAAAATATAAGTATTATAATTGGGTCACTTTTCCATCACAGACATTTCTATATACGGGATACAAAGGTTTTTTATTTAATTTTTGGGCGCTTTAATTTTGCTATTTTTTTTGCTATTTTACATACTGTGCCCCACATAAGGTTACAAAAAGACCCTTGGGAAATTGTTGCAAAACTTTACTTTTTGCTGATTTCACAGCTGAGCTGATCTTGGTCTGGTAAGACCGAGCAGCTTCCACAGTCACCAGCTCCCAGAAGTCACATGACCCCAGGGGGCAAGAAGCAGGAAGTCTGAAAGCGCTTTGCTAATCTGTATATACAGTGCTCATCGCACAATATATATGTAACGATTGAGGAGGCAGAGAAAGTAGTAAACTATCCCTGCCCACTACCCTGAAAGCTGACTTTCCTCTCTCGTAGCTGCACAGTTGCTGAACAGCTATTTTAAAGTTTCCTTACAAAGTTAGATGCCAACTGCCCAGATTAAGTCAATGGGTGTTTGGCACCAGTACAAGCCCGGGGCTACCCCCCACTTCTTAAAGTGAGCGGTTGCCCACCCATCCGCCCTCAGTAATGGGACTGTCTTAATGGTTAGTAAAGCTCTGGAGTCTAGTATGTTACTCAGGATCAAACATTAAGGGTGACATGTATGAAACACGCCGGGGCCAATTTTTTCCAGTGAAAAATGCACCTAAATATATGAACCTGGTGACTAGAGATGAGCAAATTTCTCAAAAGTTTGATCGATTTGCTGAATTTACCCCCAAAATTTGTTTCGTCTCGAATTTATTCATGAGCAAATACATTAAAAAGCAGCTATTTCCTGGCTGCAGAGAGCCTGTATAGTGTTGTATAGGCCCTTTACATGGGAGGGACAGTGGCATAAATGTTCCTGGAACAAGCACAGGTTGCAGCACAGTAAGGGAACGTTGTAGCAGGGGTCACTCTGTGAGGTCAGAGCTACCGGTGTCATCTAGCGGCCGTGTGTTGACCACGAACCAACGGTTCTTGAATGCTTGACTAGGTAATCCACTTCCTCCCAGATGACATCTGACAACCCCAGCCAAGAGTCGGTGGGTTTGTCAGACACAACCCTTAGTTGGCATAGCCCGGGAGCAGGTCAGGGGCCCTCACCTTTCCTCAGTCTGCCTCTGTCCTGTTTGGTTCCCTCAGCCAGAGAACTACTATGTGCTGTGGGTTCTGTGCCACTATACAGCTATGATGAACTATTTGAGGAAAGTGAGCAGCTACTTGACAGCAAAGAGGTGGGGCAGACATCCATTGCTTCTTGCAATAGGTGGGCAAGTAGTGATGTGGAAGTGGCATGGGAGGTTATGTTGTTGACGGTCAGGCTCTGTACACCGAGACCGTTGAGGGGGACAGCAGTGTTTGCAAACACAAAATCTTTGACGATGTAACCAATCGCACTTGGGAGCCAGATGAAGCAAGGGCTTCATCATCATCATCGGGAGAAGAGGGCGGCAGCTTGCGCATCACAGCGGCACAGCTAGCAAGTCGGTAGTGTGGCCGGGAGTTAGCAGGATGGCAGCAGTGCGAGGTTGGAAGCCAAATGGCCACCGTGTAGACCACCCACTTCGCAGGTCCGTTCTGGCCCAGAAAGTAGCTGTGCAGGGGATTACCGAGGCAGCGGTGGTAGCAGTCAGTCAGTGCGTTGATGGTAAAATCACCTACTCGGCAGTGTGGTTGATTTTTGTCAAGACACCGGAGGAGACAAACATGGATATATGTAGAATCTGTGGGCAGAAAGTGAAGCGAAGCATGGCCAGGGAACTAATGTTGACACCACTGCCCTGCGACAACATATGCAGCGTCACCATCCAGTGGCCTGGAAGAAATGTGTCTCAGATGTTGTGGTCCATCCTGCCGCAGCAACAGCAGTAGCACCCAGTGGCACGAAATCCCACTTCAAGCTCCACAACCTCTGTCAAGGAGCTGTCTTCTTCCCATCTCTTCTGTCCAGAGGCTTCGCAAGCGCCAGACTTTTGCAAGCGGCCAAAGGGCAATATACCATATTTAACTCAAATATAATATAAAAAATAATATATATTAACTTATTATTTCCAAGCTCGTGGCGTACACCTAGACAATGCAGGGCTCCTAATAGAGGATCAAACGATAAAGCATGGCCCTTAAATCTTTAAGTGCTGGTCTTAGATATTGAAAGTTATGCCCATTATCAATTCTATTAAATAAATAAATTTTTGGAAAAAACTCCCACTTTCCATAACCAACTGTTAAAACCGACAGCTGCAGACTGATGCTATCAGAATGGGAAGAACCATCAATACTGGTCCCTTCCAATTCTAAAAATACCAACCCTGCAGCTGCCCCAGAAACGAGCCATCACATTAGTGGATCCGCTTCTGACGGTTACCGACTCTTCCCAGTTCCCTTGGTGTGTTGGGTACTGGGGTAATAGTTACATGGGGTTATTGTCAGCCTTGGGCAACAAGAAACGCTGCTCGCTGACACCAAGCCCGAGTGATCGTAATGAAGAGGTATCTGTTAGATACCTCCAATATAATCACTGGAATTATAAGGAAAAAAAACAAGCACACACAAATTGCACAAAAAACTTTTATTTAAATAAATACTCCCCAACTACAGCCCTCCTAAAACATTTTATCTGAAAAAAAAGATCCAAGGTTAATCCTATGTAGTCCACCGAATCCGAGGTAGTCCAAATGGAATCGTGTAAATAAACAAACATTACACAAATACATATAGGCTGGATACCTGATCCAGCATTCAGGAAACCTGGGTGACACCCATCGCCACAGGTAACATCCAGCTTTCCATGTTAGGAAAACTGGGTGCCACCTTTGGGGGATGGAGTGTCATCCAGCTTTCCTGGATACTGAATTGGCTTTTGCCATAGGCAATCGCCAGAATCTGTCCCCTGCGCCTGTGTCCTGCCCCCAGTAGCCGCCAAAAACAGACCGCAGGTGACAGGAACAAGGGACAGGAGACAAGTGGGCAACTCCTGCCCTCTGTGGTCTGTATCCAGCCCCTTACAGCCACCAAAGACAGACCACAGGGGACAGGATACAGGTAGCAGAGGGCAACTTCTACCCCCTGTTGCCTGTCTCCTGCCCATTGAGACTGCCATAGACAGGCCATAGGGGGCAGGAGACAGAAGCAAGGGACAGAAGACAAGGGAACAACTCCTGCCCTCTGCGGTCTGTTTCCAGCCCACTGCAGTTGCTGGAGACTGACCGCAGGGAGCAGGAGACAGGGCAACTTCTACCCCCTGTGGCCAGTCTCCTGCTCATTGCGGCTGTCAGAGAAAGACCACAGGCGGCAGGAGACAGGAGCAAGAGACAGAAGACAAGTGGGCAACTCCTACCCCCTTGCACACTCATACACACACACACCTCTCCCCCGCACACTCAAACACACGCACACCCACCTCCGCGCACACAAACCCCTCCTCCACACAGTCAAACACACACAACTCTCCCCCACATACTCAAACACATACCCCTGTACCACACACTCAAACACACACAATCAGCTATCCCCCCCCACAAACACACCCTTCCCCCACACACTAATACACACACACATCCATCTCCCTCACACAACCCTCGGTAATGCATCCTGCATCTGCACACTGCTCTAATAGTGGGTCCCAATAATCTCCTTCCCCTCCTTCTCACAGTGCAGCTAGGCCTGTTACGCGATAGATTCCTATGCAACAAGCTATTAGAGCATTGTGCCGCTGGCGGCCAGGGGCTTCTCGGATGCGTCTCTGGACGCTGCCCTGAGGCTTATAATACAGAGAACCTCCGGCAGCTGTTCAGCTGTGGGAGGTTTATCCAACCTTTCCAGGGGGCAGGAGTGGGCCCCCATTTGCAGGATCCTCCTGCCCAAGCCGGGAGGGTTGTCAAGTATGGTTTATAGCATGCTGCTGATATTGTGTTGTGTTTCAATATAGTGCATTCTTCCTGTCCCCTTTGCAGAAAAGCACCCCCAAAGTATGATGTTTCCATCCCCATGCTTCACGGTTGAGATGGTGTTCTTAGGGTTGTACTCATGAATGTTTTCCTCTAAACAGTCAGTGGAGTTGAAATCAAAAAGTTCTATTTTGGTCTCACCTGACCACAAAATCTTCTCCCATACCTCCTCTTGATCATCAAGATGGTCATTGGTGAACTTCAAACGGGCCTGTACATGTGTTGGCGTGAGCAAGGGGACCTTGTGTGCCCTGCAGGATTTTAATCCATGACAGCGTAGTGTGTTACTAATGGTAATATTTGAGACTGTGGTCCCAGCTCCATTCAGGTCATTGACCAGGTTCTCGAATGTAGTTCTAGGCTGATTCCTGACCTATCACAGAATTATTCTTACCCCATGAGGCGAGATCCTGCATGGAACCCCAGACTGAAGAAGATTGACAGTCATCTTGAGTATCTTTCATTTTCTAATAATTGCACCAACAGTTGTCGCCTTCTCACCAAGCTGCTTGCCTATTATCTGGCAGCCCATCCCAGCCCTATGCAGGTCTAAAATGTTGTCCCTGGTGTCCTTAAACAGCTCTTTATTCTTGGCCATGTTGGAGAGGTTGGAGTGTTACTTATTGAGTGTGTGGACAGGTGTTTTTTATACAAGTAACATGCTCAAACAGGTGAAATTAATACAGGTCGAGATGGGTGAATTTCTAAAAAATTCGATTCGGTGACTTCGCCGAATTTTCCGACAAAATTCGTTTCGGTCCGAATTGCTTCGGGACGAATCGCGTTAAAAACAGCTATTTCAAGGCTGCACAGAGCCTGTAGGGTGCTGCAGAATGTTGTGCCATGCTTAAATATTCAGAGGGAGCTTGGTTTGGTCTTCATACAATGTTGTGTTTTAGTATGACACACAGATGACTGCCGCCGCTCGCTTCACTATAAAATTCCCTGGGCACTTAAGAGGGCAAAACTGACCAAAACACTGAAGCGGGAATGTAGCCTGATAAGGTCATGGCAGCGACAGCTGGAAAAAAACAAGCTGAGAGCTCAGGTGACAACATCAGTGACAGAGTGTGGAGGTGACGGCAGCAGCCACAGCAGCATGAGGTCAGAGAGTGGCACAATGACATTCTGGAGGTGGCAAAAACAGGAGTATGCCACAGAGGGGCACAATGACACAGTGTGTAGGTCACGGCAGCAGCCACAGCAGCAGCATGAGGTCAGACAGTGGCACAATGACAAATTCTGGAGGTGGCAAGAACAGGAGTAGGCCACAGAGTGGCACAATGACACAGTGTGTAGGTCACGGCAGCAGCCACAGCAGCAGCATGAGGTCAGACAGTAGAACTATGACAGAGTGTGTAGGTCACGGCAGCAGCCACAGCAGCAGCATGAGGTCAGACAGTGGCATAATGATATTCTGGATGTGGCAAAAACAGGAGTAGGGCACAGAGTGGCACAATGACACAGTGTGTAGGTCACGGCAGCATCCACAGCAGCAGCACGAGGTCAGACAGTGGCACAATGACAGAGTGTGTAGGTCACGGCAGCAGCCACAGCAGCAGCATGAGGTCAGACAGTGGCACAATGACAAATTCTGGAGGTGGCAAGAACAGAACTAGGCCACAGAGTGGCACAATGACACAGTGTGGAGGTCACGGCAGGAGCAGCAACAGCAGCATGAGGTCAGACAGTGGCACAATGACATACTGGAGGTTGAAAAAACTGGAGTAGGCCACAGAGTGGCACAATGACACAGTGTGGAGGTCACGGCAGCAGCAGCTAAGAAAGTGCAATGGTTAACCACCATGTCCGCTGCATCTAAACACTTCATAGAACAACATAGAAGGGATTTAACATCTTTTCGTTTCATCCTTATAGAAAGAGTCATTATGGATGCTAGGGGAGTCAATTTATTGGAATATTTATTGTATTGTTAGGCAAAATGGATTTTTAGCCTTAGAACTCGGCAACCATTTGGCTTAAATGTAAAATATGATATTTTGTATCATTATTAGAATGTCTCTTCTTCTGGATTTGTATTTTACAATATATTGATCTAACTGCATTTTTTGTATATATCCAACTGTGAATTAAGTCGGCACTCCCTAACATATATATGTTTTTATGTCTTTATGTGTGTGATACTTACCTTTCTGGTATTTTAAGGGTTAAGTTTTCTATCGGGCTACGCCCGATCCTCTATTTAGTCCTTCACTGGACACTACCTATCAGACTAGGAATAAGGTGCACGTCACCGAAACGCGTCGGTCCGTTCTGGGAGAGCATCCAGCTGCACACTGTGGAGTACAGCAAATGGTCTGCACTGCTACAACGTATGTTTTTTCTACTGCTTTTAAATTTGATTACAATAAAAAGTACATATTTTATCTAATCCATACTGGCTTGCCATCCTATACTTGTTACAAGGTCCATTAATACGGCTGGGACGCTGTGTACGAATCCTTTATCATTGACTTTATTCAGCCGAGCAAGCTCTCGGCGTTCATGTGCATCCCTCTGATTGCCTGATGGGTGGATTGAGCTGGACTGTGATATATTGTCTTTTGATTTATGAGCTTGTTCTCCGTGTCTCTTTCACACCGCAATATTTATGACACATTTTGCTATTTAAAAACGTCAGGACTTATAAAATTATACATGTAACATGGATACCTATACAGATAGGAGAAATAAGGCAGCCAGTTTGTTCAATCAGACTAGCAGTGCACACATGCCAGATACTCACAGTGATGTGAAAACCATTTTTACTAAATTAGAATCATTGAAAAAACGTGAGACCAAATTATGGTGGGATCAAACCACCCTTGCCACGTATCTTGAAAAACAGATGATCCCTCGTGGATTACGTATCAAAAAAACTGTTATATCTCAATTAGAGATGGGCGAATTTCCCGAAATTCGTTTCGTTCACTTCGCTGAATTTCTCGGCAAAAAATAACTTCGTTCCGAATTACTGTGGCACGAATCACGTTAAAAAACAGCTATTTCCAGGCTGCACAGAGCCTGCAGGGTGCTGTAGAACGTTGTGCCATGCTTAAATATGCAGAGGGAGCTTGGTTTGGTCTTCATACAATGTTGTGTTTTAGTATGACACGCACATGACTGCCGCCGCTCTTAGAATCGCTTCACTATAAAATTCCCTCGGCACTTAAGAGGGCAAAACTGACCAAAAAACTGAAGCGGGAATGTTACCTGATAAAGTCATGCCAGAGAAAGCTGGAAAAAAAACAAGCTGAGAGCTCAGGTGGCAACATTAGTGACAGAGTGTGGAGGTGACGGCGCTAGCCACAGCAGCATGAGGTCAGACAGTGGCACAATGACATTCTGGAGGTGGCAAAAACAGGAATAGGTCACAGAGTGGCACAATGACACAGTGTGTAGGTCACAGCAGCAGCAGCATGAGGTCAGACAGTGGCACAATGACACAGTGTGTAGGTCACGGCAGCAGCCACAGCAGCAGCATGAGGTCAGACAGTGGCACAATGACATTCTGGAGGTGGCAAAAACAGGAGTAGGCCACAGAGTGGGACAATGACACAGTGTGTAGGTCACGGCAGCAGCCAGAGCAGCAGCATGAGGTCAGACAGTGGCACAATGACACAGTGTTTAGGTCACAGCAGTAGCCACAGCAGCAGCATGAGGTCAGGCAGTGGCACAATGACACAGTGTGTAGGTCATGGCAGCAGCATGAGGTCAGACAGTGGCACAATGACACAGTTTGTAGGTCACAGCAGCAGCCACAGCAGCAGCATGAGGAAAGACAGTGGCACAGTGACATAGTGTGTAGGTCTCAGCAGCAGCCACAGCAGCAGCATGAGGTCAGACAGTGGCACAATGACACAGTGTGTAGGTCACGGCAGCAGCCACAGCAGCAGCATGAGGTCAGACAGTGGCACAATGACACAGTGTGTAGGTCACGGCAGCAGCAGCATGAGGTCAGGCAGTGGCACAATGACACAGTGTGTAGGTCACGGCAGCAGCATGAGGTCAGACAGTGGCACAATGACACAGTGTGTAGGTCACGGCAGCAGCAGCATGAGGTCAGGCAGTGGCACAATGACACAGTGTGTAGGTCACGGCAGCAGCATGAGGTCAGGCAGTGGCACAATGACATTCTGGAGGTGGCAAAAACAGGAGTAGGCCACAGAGTGGGACAATGACACAGTGTGTAGGTCACGGCAGCAGCCACAGGAGCAGCATGAGGTCAGACAGTGGCACAATGACACAGTGTGTAGGTCACGGCAGCAGCCACAGGAACAGCATGAGGTCAGACAGTGGCACAATCACATTCTGGAGGTGGAAAAAACAGGAATAGGCCACAGAGTGGGACAATGACAGTGTGTAGGTCACGGCAGCAGCAGCATGAGGTCAGACAGTGGCACAATGACACAGTGTGTAGGTCACGGCAGCAGCCACAGGAGCAGCATGAGGTCAGACAGTGGCACAATGACACAGTGTGTAGGTCACGGCAGCAGCCACAGCAGCAGCATGAGGTCAGACAGTGGCACAATGACAAATTCTGGAGGTGGCAAGAACAGAAGTAGGCCACAGAGTGGCACAATGACACAGTGTGTAGGTCACGGCAGGAGCAACAACAGCAGCATGAGGCCAGATAGTGGCACCATGACATTCTGGAGGTGGAAAAAACTGGAGTAGGCCACAGAGTGGCACAATGACACAGTGGGGAGGTCACGGCAGCAGCAGCTAAGAAATGCAATGGAAACCCCATTCCCGCTCTAAAAATTCAAAAACAACAAAAAGGGGGATTTAACATCTTTTCTTTGCATCCTTAAAAAGAGTTTTATGGATGCTGGGGGAGGAAATTTAGGGGAAAAATTATTGAATTGTGGGGCAAAATGGTTTTTCCCTTAGAATCGCCCCAATGGCTTAAATGAAAATATGATATTTGTTCTTTTATTAGAATGTTCTTTTTCTATTTGTTTTTACAAAATATTGATCTAACTGCTTTTTTGTATAACCAACTGTGATTTAAAGCGCACCCCAACATTTATATGTTTTTTATGTTTTTAGGTTATATTTCCCTTTCTGGTATTTTAAGGGTTAATTTTCTATGGGGCTACCCCCGGGTCCTCTATTTAGTCCTTCACGGGACACTACCATCAACTAAATAAGTGCACGTCCCCGAAACCGTCGGTCCTTCGGGAGAGCATCCAGCTCACATGGGGAGTACAGAAAGGGTTGAAACTCACAACTGTTTTTTCTACTGCTTTAAATTTGTTTACAAAAAAGACATATTTTATCAATCCATCTGTTTGCCATCCTATACTTTTTACAAGGTCCATTAATAGGCGGGACGCTGTGTACGAATCCTTTATCATTGACTTTACGCCAGCAAGCTCCGGGTTTATGTGCTCCCCCGATTGCCTGATGGGTGGATTGAGCTGGGCTTGATATTTGTCTTTTTATTTAGACTTTTCTCCCTTCTCTTTCACACCGCAATTTTATACAATTTTGTATTTAAAAACGTTGGGCTTATAAAATTATACATTTAAAAGATACCTTACAATAGGAGAAATAAGCAGCCATTTGTTCAATCAGACTACATGCACACATGCCAGATCTCACAGTGATTTAAAACCATTTTTATAAATTAAATCTTTAAAAAACGTGAACCAAATTATGGTGGGATCAAACCACCCTTGCCCTATCTTGAAAAACAAAGATCCCCGGGATTAGTATCAAAAAAATGTTAATTCCCAATAAATGGGGGGGAATTTCCCAAATTCGTTTCGTTCACTCGCTGAATTTCTCGCAAAAAAAAACTTTGTTCCCAATTACTGTGGCACAATCCGTTTAAAAAAAACTATTTCCAGGCGCACAGAGCCTGCAGTGCTGTAGAACGTTTGCCATGTAAAATGCAGAGGGAGCTTTGGGTTTTGGGTTTTATACAATGTTGTGGGTTTTTGTTGTCCCCAGACTGCCGCCCCCTCTTAGAACCTTCACTAAAAATTCCCCCCGCACTTAAAGGGGAAAATTGACCAAAAAAAGCGGGAATGTGCCCCGATAAAATCAGCCCAAAAAAACGGGAAAAAAAAAAAGCTGAGATCGGGGGCAACATTAGTAAAGAGTGTGGAGGGAAAGGGCCCACCAAAAACAGCTACAACAGTGGGCCCAAAGACATTCTGGAGGTGGCAAAAACAGGAATAGGCACGAGGGGAAATGAACAGTTGTAGGTCACAGCGCAGACATGAGGTCAACAGCAAATGAACCCCTTTAGGTTACGGGCCCCCACAGGAACAATGAGGTCAACAGTGGCACAATCACATTTTGGAGGGGGAAAAAAAGGAAAGGCCACAATGACAATGACTGGAGGGCACGGCACAGCATAGGTCAACATGCACAATGACACAGTGTTTTGGCAGGAGCAGCCACAGCAGCGCATGAGGTCAGAAAAGTGGGACAAAACACGGAGGGGCAAAAAACAGGGGAGGCCACTGGGGGCAATGACACGTGTGTGGCCGGGAGCAGCCAAGCACAATGGGCAACAGTGGCCCTGACACATGTTTAGGTCACAGCAGTAGCCACCGCCAGCATGAGGCAGGCTGGCACAATGACACATGTGTAGGTCAGGCACAGCATGAGGGGACATGCACAAAACACAGTTGTAGGTCACCACAGCACCACCATGAAAAGACAGTGGGACAGTGACAAGTGTGAGGTCCCCAGCACACCACATAGAGCATGGTCGACATGGGACAATGACACAGTGTTATCACGGGAGCACACAGCGCAGCAGAGTCAGACAGGGCACAAAAGAACTTGTAGGGCACGGGACAAAGAGGTCAGGGAGGGGCACAATGACACAGGTTTGGGTAAAGGGCCAGCATGAGGTCAACAGTGGCACAATAAAAACAGGGGGTATGTTAAAGGGAGCGCAGCTTGAGGTGGGGGCAGTGGAAACAATGACCAGTTTTGTAGGCAGGGCCCCGGGCAGAAAGAGGTCAGGCAGTGGCACAATGACATTCGGGAGGGGGGAAAAAAGGGGGTTTGGGCCACGGGAGGGGGAAACAATGACACAGTGTTAGGTCACGGAAAGCGGGCCACAGGAGCACATGAGGTCAGACAGTGGCACAATGACACAGTGTGGGGTTTACGCAGCAGCCACAGGAACAGCATGAGGTCAACGGGTGGCAAAAATACATTCTGGAGGAAAAAAAAAACGGGAAAAAAGGCCCAGAGGGGGAAACAATGATTTTTGTGAAATTTCCCCGGAGCGAGCAGCATGGGGTCAGACAGTGGCAAAATTGACACAGGGGGTAGGTCAGGGCCGGGCCAGCCACGGAGCAGCATGAGGTCAGACATGGCCCCAATGACCCCCAGTGTGTAGGTCAGGGCAGCACCCCAAAAGGAACAGCATGAGGTCGACAGTGGCCCCAATGACCAGTTGTAGGTAAACCGGCAGCAGACACAGCAGCAGCTTTGAGGTCAAAACATTTGGAAACAATAAACCATTCTGGAGGGGGCAAAAACAGGAGTAGGCCCCAAAGTGGGACAATGACACAGTGTGCGGTCACGGAGCAGAAAGCATGAGGTCAGACAGTGGAAAAATGAAAATTTCTGGGGGGTGGCAAAAACAGGAGTGGGCCACAGAGGGGGGAAAAATGACACTTTTGTGGAGGTCACGGCAGCGGGCCACAGCACCCAGCATGATGTCGACGGGCACAATGACACAGTGTGGAGGTGGGTGGCAATACCAGTCCCTGGTAAAAAAGGTTGGGGGCAGATGGAGAAACTGTCAGCAGATGTGTGGCATCAGGCGGGTGGCGGCATCAGAATAGTGGCTGAGGCCGGTAGTTTGAACCCAGACTCATTTCTCACAGTTTGGGTGAGGCGTCATGGCTGATGTAGTCTGACGCCTAAGGCATTGGTGTGTGGAAATCCTGGCCGATCCACGCCTGATTCATCTTGACAAAGGTCAGTCATTCCACATTTCCCGTGGACAAGCGGGTTCTCCTTGGGGTAACGATGGCCCCCGCCGCACTGAACACCCGCTCTGATGCCACACTACTGGCCGGGCAGGACAGCTTCTCCACTGCAAACTCGGCAAGTTGCGGCCACACATCCAGTTTGGCTGCCCAGTAGTCCAGCGGATCTTCTAACTGGGGTGGCAGAGTGCTGTCCAAGTAGGCTACCACCTGTTGGTTCAGGGACTGCTCCAGGTCCTGCAGCTTCTGCTGCTGGCGACTGCCCTCCTCACTAGGCGGGTGAAGGAAGCTGCTCATCAGTGACTTCAGACTTAGGTTGCTGCTGATGGAGCTGGTACTGCTCCTACCCCCCCACCTTTCCCCAGCAGCCACGGCAGTAGTACGTGAGCGCTGAGGAACCCCCCGGTCAGACGTGTCAGAGGAGGGACGATGCCGCACAGAGGCAGCTGCCAACTGATTACAGAGGATTTCCCTATAGTATTTGAGTTTGTCCTCCCTCTCAATAGCTGAGAAAAAGGCTCCCATTTTGGACCGGTAGCGAGAGTCCAATAGGGTGGAGAGCCAGAAGTCATCCCTCTGCCGGATGCTGACTATTCGGCTGTCACCAGCCAGGCAAATAAGCATGCTGCGGGCCATCTGCGCATGTGACTCCGAGGGGCTCCCTGCCTCCATTTCCACTGTATACTGCCACGGTGCTTGGGGGTCATCTGCCTCGTCTTCCTCATCTCCATCCACCTCCTCCAGCTGCTGCTGCTCCTCCTCTCTTGTCACCTGGGTAGAAAATCCACTCATTTCACCAGACAATGCTTCTGCTCCAATGTCCTCCTCCTCCTCCTCCATTTCAGTCCCCACTGGACTCATGTGGCCACGAGATGTAGTCGCCACGTCTCCAGTCCCCTCCCAGACAGATTTTTCAGCATCTGTTCCAGGACATGAAGCAGTGGAATGACGTTATTCATCCCGTAGTCCTGGCGACTGACAAATAACGTCGCCTCCTCGAATGGCCTCAACAAACGGCAGGTGTCACGCATGAGCTGCCACTGGCTGACATCAAAGTTACACAGGGGAGTACTTCTGTCTGCCTGGATCATCAAAAAATCGTTAATGGCCTTTCTCTGTTCATACAGTCGGTCCAACATGTGCAGGCTGGAATTCCAACGGGTGGAAACATCGCATATCAGAATGTGTTGTGGGAGGCCGTTCTGCCACTGCAACTCGAGGAGGGTGTTTCTGGCTTTGTACGAATGGATAAAGTGCATGAACAGTTTCCTGCCCATTTTCAGAATCTGCTGAAGATCGGTGGAAGACTTCAGGAACCCTTTCACAACCAGATTGAACACGTGCGCCATGCAGGGCGCATGGACCATCCCTCCTCGGTGCAGCACGGACACCATGTTCCTCCCATTGTCCATCACCATGGTTCCGATTTGCAGTTGGCGCGGAGAAAGTCACACATCGATTTCTTGCTACATGACGCGGAGCAGTTCCTCCCCTGTGTGAGTTCGTTCGCCGAGGCAAGCCAGGTGTAGAACTGCGTGACACCGTTGTGCCCTACACATGTGGTATGATGGAGCAGTACTTGTGGAGGCTGAGATGGTGGTGGTTGTGGAGGAGGAGGAGGCGGACATTGGCGCAGGAGCAGCAGTTTGACAACGTGGAGGAGAAAGCGGCGTCTCCTGTCCAAGTTGTTGGTGTGCCTGGGCCGGAAGCATATTCACCCAGAGGGCCCAAAGGACATGTACTGGCGCTGACCGTAGTTACAGCTCCAGACGTCCGCGCTGCCGTGCACCTTGGACCTAACCGATAGGCTTCAGGACTGGCCCTCCTTCGGTTCTACATATTTATGAAGTGCTGGTACTTGCCTTTTTGGAAAAGAAATTACGGCTTGGAACTCTCCATCTCGGCTCGGCACAAGCCATTAGTTCTCTGATGCAGAGTCCACCATTTGGAAAGGGAGGGACTGCAGACCCAACAACTTGGACAGGAGCACGGTCAGCTGCTGCACCTTAGGATGGTTGGACGCATACTGTTGTCTCTTTGCAATCGCCTCGCTGAACGACTGCTGCGCCATGAGTAGCGAGGAGCAGGAGCATCTGGACCGGAGATGATGTCAAAGAGAAACAGCTCCCTTCTGCAGAGGTGGTGGAGCCTTGACTGGCTGCAATGGCATGCGTTCCACTGGGCGCTGCTGCTGCTTCTGTTGCTGCGGTGGCAGGATGGACCACCGCATCTGAGCCACGTTTCTCCCAGGCCACCGGATGGTGACGCTGCATGTGTTGACGCAGGGCCGTGGTGCCAACGTTAGCTCCCTGGCAACGCTTCACTTTCTGCTTACAGATTCTACATATACCCATATGCGGCTCCGGTGTCTTAGCAAAGAACTGCCACACCGCCGAGTATCGGATTTTACCGCCAACGCTCCGCACTGAGTGACTACTGCTGCCGCTGCCTCGCTGAGCCCCTGTGCCGCTACTTTCTTGGACCTGCGAAGCGGGTTTTTCACCCCGTGGCCGCTTGGCTCCCGACCTCACACTGCTGCTATCCTGCTGACTCACGGCCACACGACCCACTTGCTGGCTGCGGCGCTGCCTGACGCGCAAGCTGACGCCCTCTTCTCCTGACGATGATGAAGCCCTTGCCTCACCCGGCTCCCAAGTGCGGTCGGCTACATCATCATCTATTTGTGTTTCATCGTCACTGCAGTCCTCATCACCGGTCTTGGTATGCAGAGGCTGACCCCTCACAACATGACCTCCCATGCCACTCTCAACATCTATACTTTGCCGCCTACTGCAAGAAGCAGGGGATATTGGCCCCATTTCTTCGCTGCCAAGTAGCTGCTGACTGCCCTCCTCAAACTGTTCATCCTCGCTATATAGTGGCGCTGAGCCCAGACCACATAGTAGATCTCTGGCTGAGGAAACCGGATGGGACAGAGGCGGGTTGAGGACAGGTGAGGGCCGCTGACCCGCTCCCGGGCCATGCCAACTAAGGGTTGTGTCTGACGTTCCCACCGACTCTTGGCTGGGGTTGTCAGATGTCATCTGGGAGGAAGTGGATGACCTAGTCAACCAATCAAGAACCATTGGGTTGCTAGTCAGTACACGGCCGCTAGATGACAGCGGCAGTTGTGGCCTCACCGAGTGACCCCTGCTGCGACGTCCCCTTGCTGTGCTGCGACCTGCTACAGGAATGTTTGTGCCTCTGCCACTCGCAGGTGAAGAGCCTGCCACCTCTCTGTCTGACATACTGTTTGTTCTAAAATGTACAGACACTGTTTGATGAAGATATCTGTATATGATAAATACACACCCTGTATTTGATGCCAAATGAACCCACTAAGAAGCTTGTGTAACCCTTGGATATAAATTGGGCAGGAAATATTGACTTGTATTTGCCATTTAAAAACTCTGTGTATTTTACTGAATATAAAAGCACAAACAGGCTTAATTAACCTTCGGATATGAATTATGCTACAGAATTTCTTTTGAGGTGGTGAAAAACAAAGTTTCTTTTACTGAGTACAAGAGCAGAACAACGCTTAATTACCCCCTGGATGTAAATTGCGATAAAGTATTGATCAGCCGTTAACTTCTTTATTTGTAGCGTGTTACAATTGCGTGTTTTCTACGCTATACAACAAGAGAAAAAATTGTAATTAACCTTCGTTTGTGAATTATGCTACAGGAAAATTGTATTTTTTGGCGGTGAAAAAGACGGTTTCTTGGAGTCACAACAGCAGCAGAACAACGCTTAATTAACCCCTGGATGTAAATTGCGCAAAATAATTGAGAAGCAGGAAACTACTTGCTTTGTAGCGTGTTACAATTGCGTGTTTTCTACGCTACACAACAAGAGAAAAAATTGTAATTAACCTTCGCTTGTGAATTATGCTACAGGAAAATTGTATTTTTTGCCGGTGAAAAAGACGGTTTCTTGGAGTCACAACAGCAGCAGAACAACGCTTAATTAACCCCTGGATGTAAATTGCGCAAAAGAATTGAGCAGCCAAAAATGAAGTGGTATTTGTATTATAAAAACGCTGTTTCTTTAAATGAATACAACAGATACTGGCTTAGATGCCCCTTGGATATTCAATGTGCTATGAGCAGATAGCATTAAAATGTATATGCACTGGACTTCAGATCCAATACACCAAAAAAATCAGAAATAGAACATTAAGAGAAGCAGTCTCTGAGACAAGCTGAGACACCCCACAAAAATCGCTGTATAAAAATCAGTTCTTCAGTAACAATCAGCCGCGGCAGCACCTTCCCTGATCACTACAGTGAGAGCGGTATGAGCTCCCAGCGTCGCGCCCGGACTTATATAGTGCGGTGACATCACAGAATCCCGCCGGTCTCTGATTGGCTTCATCTCTGCACATGTCATGCAGGCTATGCCCTTCTTCCTCCCAGAGTGCTTTACCCCATGTAGCGCCATGTGCTCGCAGCCATTTTATCAATCAAAAGCACACTTCGTTCACCCGAAGTACCCCAAACTTCGACTTCGTTCAGAACCGAAGTTTTCCTGAAATTCTAAACAAATTCCACTTCGTTAAAATCGATTCGCCCATCTCTAATCTCAATATTCAGAAGAGTTCACTATTGAATGGAATAATATCTTAACACAATGCTCTCTTAAACTAATACAATTAATTGTGGAACATGAAGGCAAAAAATTGCTAGAATTGAAACAAGAGATGCACACTGTGGAGCAATCCCTGATTCCATATGCAGATACTATAGAATATATGCACCACCATGAAAATATGACTAGTAATATTCATAAATTGGAAGAAGCTATCATGAAAGTTAAAAAATCCAAATAGGATAGGGATCTCAATGATTATGACAAGGGGGAAGTATATTCTTAGAGTAATAAAAGAAGAATTTTTCCAAGACCCATACTTAAAAATACCAACACATATCAAACAATGCGGGATAGACATGTGAGTTTTTCCGATGTGGACACTTCCCCGAAACAGTCATCCACATCTACTACTGATGAACTTATGGATAATCTTCATGCTAACCATGATCTTACAATGCCGACATCCAATCCACGTATGAGTACACGGGCATACCTTGATGCAATTCGTGCAGGAGCAAGATCTTTTGATCCTCCTTTTTTAGACGGAAACTAAAACGTGCCGGGCGCAAACACAAGATGAGGTCGCAATTACAGCAACCGTTCCTCCAATAGGAAATCACGGAGACCCCGTTACTGAATCTTTCAGCAACTATTTTATAGCAAGCACAGGAGCAGGTACTGTCTAAATGTTTGAACTTTGCACCTACTAATTCCCTGGATGTCTTCAGGACTCTCAAAGATGTAAATAAGTTTGCCCGACTCATTACTGTTAAACAGCACTTTGCTGTGCAGCAAGAAGAATTGGATGCATCCGATGCGGATTCAGCACCACCAGCAGAACCACATATTACATCGGACTATGTACCAGCTCTAGCTCCAGTAACATTTAGGGACTTGAAATTATTGACCGAACTTAGGTTATTACAAAGTGAGAGTCGGCATGATACCATCAATGTTTTCTTTGTCTAACCCACATTTTTATCCCATACAGTCTCGTCCTGAGATTCTGGATGTCTTTCAGGAATGTGTCGAGCGAGTTCTCATCTCGCTCGCTGATTCTTTGAACGACACCCAGGATATATTTAACAATAATCTATTGCTGAATGAAAGAACAGCTTTACAACAACTTAAAAATAACCCACATATAATAGTAAAAATGGCGGACAAGGGAGGTGCCATCGTGGTATTGGACTCGGGTCTTTATAGAAAATTAAATATGGAAATGTTAAATGATGTTTCAACTTACAGACCCTTAAAAAACAACCCTGCAACAGCTTTTCAGAATAATCTAAAAAAACTTTTGACAGAGGGGGTTGAAATGGGTGTTCTAACTTCAAACCTGGCGGAACAACTTTATAATCCCCACCCCAAAGTCCCCATTATACATTCTTTACCGAAGACACATAAGAACCTCTTTCCACCGCCTCTTAGACCAATTGTGTCAGGTATCGACTCCTTCTCTGAAAAGTTAGGGGCTTGGGTGGACCATCATCTATAACCGCTTATCCCTCACATCCCAGGATTTATACGAGACACGAAACAAGTGGTCTCTCAATTAGAAATGGTGGTATGGGACACACATTTTTGGTGGTTAACATGTGATGTCATCGGGTTATATCCTTCCATCCCCCATGTTTTGGCATTAACAAGTTTAATTTTTTTTTTACACAAATACAGCAACTATGATCCCAATTTGTGTGATCATGTCTACCGAGTTTTTGTTGACACACAATTTTTTCTCACCACCTCCATCAGGATACTATAAATTTCTTGGATGTCACCCTGAAAGGGTTAGTTGGAGACCAAGTTGTAATCACCCCTTTCATTAAGCCTTCTTCACAGAATTCAATTTTACATGCTGCGTCTTGCCACCCACATCATTTAACCCGCAATATTCCTACGGGGGAACTAATATGTACCAAAAGAAACTGTAGTTCTCACTTAGACTTTGAGGTCCAACAACAATGTGTTTTTAACAAGTTGAAACAAAGGGGATACACAGACAAAAATTTGGAACGGTCAAGAAAAAAAGTTGAATTGATGACAAACACTAGTCTATTATTAGATAGAAAAAGAAAACAAAATGATTTCTCTGGCATCACTTTTTCCACCACATACTCCCCACATTAAAACAAAGTGGTTGACATCATGAAAAAATATCTCCCGATCTTGTACACACATCCCAGCCTATCAAATGTAATGCGTAAGGGAGTTAGATTTATATCTAAAAATGCCCCCAATATAGGCTCCATTGTCTCTCCCAGTTTGTTTCTGAGTACAAATAATTTCCAGAAAAAACCGGGTTTTTAAAACAAAGGTTGTTTGTTTGTGGACAAGGATTTTAGACTCAACTACATGGACGTAAATAACACCTTTTTTGTTTTTGTCCCCCAAAAAAAGTATAAAATTAACAATCATAAATTTTATACGAAAAATGTGGTGTATTTATAGCTTGACAGCGGTAAAATTCGTATGTTGGTTGCCCTCCAATTTCTCTCAAAACGAGAATTAGACGTCTATTTCTGCGCTAAGAAAGGCAAGGGTTTAAACCCACCAGTCCGCTGCATTAAACACTCCATAGAAAAACATAGAATGATTTAACTCTTTCATTGCACGTTAGAAAGATCTTTTTAGTGTTGAGCGATTGCGTTGGCTATCGAGATCGATCGATATCATATGGGGCCGCTATGAAAAGGGTTTTTTTCGTTTGTGAGGTCGTTAGAGGGACTTAAAGTCAATTGGGGAGAACAACACCTTCATTTTTAAACCCCCCAAAAAAGGGCGGGAGAAGCTAAAAAATTAAAAACATCCACAACATCAAATGGATGTTTGCTACATTTTGGGCAACACCTTGGGTTAAAAAAGTCCAAAAAAAAGTCACGGCCCATACACTACCTGTCTTGTACCACAGTTTGACCCTAAACCTGCTTTCCCCCACAAATTGAAAAGTGCCAAAAGGCAGTATGTTTGAACCATCATCTTATTAAACTGGAATTGAAACCCCTGCCCCGGGCCCACAGCATGACCCCCAAAACCTGCATGCCCCCCACATTTAAAAAGTGAAAAAAAAGGAGTTTTTCCCACCATTTTAGTTTAAGGCATTGACTATACTGCCCTGGGCCACAGCATGACCCCAAACCCTGCATGACCCCCACATTTAAAAAGTCCCGGAAAAAAGGGTCTTTAAAAACCATTTTAGTTTCACGGGACATTGACAAATTTGTCCGGGGCCAAGCATGACCCGGGGCCGGGTTAAGGGGGTGCGGGGAGAGCCCAGGCTGGCGTCCTCATCTTTAACAGCGGGTTTAAAAATCCCTGAGACCAGCAACGAAAACTGTCATGCTGAAGCAGAGGGGGGAAGCGGAAGTGTGAAAAAACCCACCCTTCTCAGTACACAGTAAAGACCTGGGTAGGTTTGTCCCTCCGTTGGTGTGGACCAATTTTGGCTTCACTTGGAAAACGGGTGGTTAATGCCCCTTTAAACCCCCAGTCCCCTTTTAATCTTGGCATTCTTTTTTCTTTTTATCACTGGGAGGAAATGGTCTCTGTATTTTGTTCCCTGCCCCGTGCTCCAAACCCCATGTCCTCTGAATAACCAAATTTCTGGCATTTTTCCCTGTACCCCCCCCTTGTAAAATTTCAAAGAATTTTTTTTAACAGCTATTTTGTACGAAGTTTTTTAGTACTTTAATTCTAGAAAACACATTTTTTTAAAAAGGATGGGAAACCACCTGTCTTTTTTTTCTCTTTTTTTCATTGTATTAAAAGGGTTGTCTAAAAAAGGGTTGATGCTTTTTAAAGATCTTGCAAAAAAAAAAGTCTTTTTTCATATGTGTCCTTTAAAAAGTGTCCCACCATTCCCGTTTTGCAGCACCATCACCCCGAGCCCCTTTGTAATTTTGAAGAACAAGTCTTAAGAAACCCAAAATTTTTTGAATAGGCTGTAGTATTTGTGCATTCAAGCAAAAAAGCCCCAAAAATTCAAAGCATGACCCCTTTACCACTTTGGGCAATTGTGAAGAACAAAGTCTGTTGAAAAACATTTTTTTAGAATAGGCTCTAGTATTTTGCATTTTAAAAGCACATGACCCCAAAAAAAAATTTTAAAAATGACTTTCAGCCCTTGTTAAAAAATTTTGAGGGGGAAAAAGCCCCTTAGAAGCCAATTTTGTTCAAAACCAGATTATTGCGTATCTCACAGCTACATGACCCCAAAAAAAAATTAAAAATATGATTCTCAGCCCTATTAAAAATTTGTGAGGGAGAAATCCACTTAAAAGCCACATTTCTGTTCCAAAAGGCCCAAAATTATAGCTGTTTCCAGCAACATAAACTCAAAAATATTGAAAATGCGAAAATTTCTTAAGAAATGATAAATTGGAATACGGTTTGTCATGAAACCTTGCTGTCTTTTCATCTCCTCACGCAAAACCGCAAAATGATCTGTTGGGAAAAAGAGAAAAAAATTGCGTAAAAATGATTTTTTTAAAAAAAAGTTTTAAAAGGGACCATTTCTGTTTGAAAAGGAAGTAAAGTAGCGGCAACTAATGGGTGCCTCGGCAATTGGGGGGCCCAACATCATCAGAGACCCATCCCTGATTCATCTTGATGAAAGTCAAAAAACGATAAAAAAAAACTTTATCTGTGGAAAGGGATTTGCGTTGTTTGAAAAAAAAAAAAAATTTGAAAATCCCCTCCAGCCCGTGCTGAAGGTCCGCCAGATAGAGTGGCTGCGGGGCAGGAAAACACCTCTATGGCGTGATGAGCCAGCTGGGCCATTCATCCATTTTGGTCCCCGAAGTCATTGGGTCCAAACACATGCAAAAACATCGGTTTGGAGCAATAGTGTGCACCTGATCTTAAGTGATCTTGTGTGTTGGATATGTGCACTGCATTGATGCGTTGGTGAGGTGGTAAACAAAATTGCCAGAGGGCACCCTTTGGCTTCTCCACCTGCTGTGCTGCGCTACGCCTACTTGGCACTCTACTGCTGTCACGTCGCTGAGTTGTTCCCCCGTGACATTTGGGGAAGTGAAGCAGACGAAAAAGATGTCTCCCTTAATCATTCAGCAAGGTCTCCCTTTCCTGCATTTTTACCCCCTATTTGGGTGGGTGGAAGGAAATGCTGTTTTTGTTTTGTCCGGGGGTCCAGGAGGGGGCCCCCCCGTAACTGTTGTTCATTTTGATGGCCTTAATGCGGGGATCTGTTGGGGGAAAATGGGCATCCAAGCACTCATGTGAGAGATGGGCCTTGTTTTCCCCCAAGCCTTGGTCGAGGGCATGAAAAAATTTTCCTCATTTTTTCCCCTCGCCTAAAAATTCGCCCCAACCTCTTTCCATGGGCAGGGCGTCGGAACATGGTGTCTAGGAATACCTCTCCCCCTCCTCCCGTGCCTCCGGCCCAGCTTAAAACCAGCCCTACTTGCTGGATGATGCACCTGGAGCTGATGCGCCAACTTGACTAGCTCGGGCCCCCCGAACCACTGCCAAAAGAAACCGTGAAATTGTGAAACTGTCGGGCCTTGTGGATTTGAGGAGAGAAGGGCCCCCGGGTTCCGCATTGTGTCGTTCCTCCTCCGTCGCTGGGGGACCTGTTGTTTCAGAATGTAAAAGATCGTTCCCAGAACTAAGATCGCCACAATGCATGCTGCAAGGGGCATTGTCCGCACTGAACTTTTTGGGTGGCTCTTAAAAAATGGAAGGTGTGCAGAGCTCTTTCCCCTGCCCCAAATCTCGGTGGTTCAACCCCCCAAGGGTTTCCTACCGTGCTTGCAGGCCAGTGTCACTTCGTATGGTAAGGGCATTCCCTTGCTGCCAAACGCGGAGTGTGGGGGGGTTTGGAATTCCGCGTGTTGCCCGTCAACAATGAGACGGGTTGAGGGGGAGGCCGGTACGCTGCAACCCCCCGGGGGGGACGAAGCAGGGTGCGAACGGGGGAAGTGCGAACTCAGACCTCGAGCCTTCTTCAGGGACCAGCCCCGGGTAGCTCTTTAGAAATTTCTGGACGACGGGTTCATGACATGTGCCAGGCAAGGGATGTGCTCCAGCCTCCCCATCTTTTGGGGCGAACAGCAATTTCGCCCTTACGCCACCACCTTGCCTGCACAAGGTTTTGTCACCCGTCAGCGTCGTCTCGTTTCTTAGACCCCAAAACGTTTAAAAAAGTGTGCAATTAAAATATACCTTTAAAAAGCAAGCATAGGTGCCATGAAAGGGAATAGCATACATTAATACAAATGACATGCACACTAAAGGGCTAATAAAACCCCAAGGATATGGGAAAAATTGGAAATGCATTACGCTAAGGAAAATATGAAAAAACCCCGGGGCTCTTTGTTTACAGTATTTGCAAAATTGTATTAAGCTCACCCCCCCAAAAAGTCAAAGGGGGGCCCAGAGCAGGGGATCCCCCAAATAAACGTTACCTCACTGGGTCAATCCAACGAAATTCAGGGAATGGTAGGAAAAAGCAAAGGATTATCCTGCACTGGGTTTAAAAAAAGGCAGTGAGTGCAACAAACCCCAAAAGATTGCCAATTCAAATGAACTACAAAAAAATAATAAAGCTGGCACTCTAAAATATACCTGAAAAACGCAAAACAAAGGTGCACCCCTGAAAGGCAAAAAGCATAATTAATACAAATGGAAAAAGTGGACACTAAAGACTAAATAAAAAAACCCCAAAGGGAAATAAAAATTGGAAATGCAATTACTGCCCAAGGAAAAAATTTAAAAAAAAGGGGCCTTTTTATTTACAGTATTTTTATCAAAGATTGTATTAAGCTCACCTCCCAAAAACTCAAGGGGTCCCCGGGCAGGGGAGTCCCCTTTTTTTTAAAATGGGTTTCCTCACCCCAGGCGGTTTAAAACCAGAAGGAAAATTCAGGGAATGGTAGGAACTAGCAAATTGGGTATCCTTTCATGGTTTTAAAAAAGGCAGCTGAGTGCAGCAAGCCAATGAGAATTTCCAATCCAAAAAAGAACTAAAAACGTAATAAAGCTTTTTCACTTTTTAAAAAATACTTGAAAAACGCAAGCTTGGGGGCACCTGAAAGGGAATTGCATAAAACAATACAAATGACAGTGGCACACTAACCTTTCCCCGGGGTTGGGATTGGATTTAGCCTTTGTGATGGAAACTTTTTTAGTGTAGGGAATCACCTGTTCTGGGATCCCCCTTGCGTTTTGGGAAAGGGGGGCTTAATACAATCTTTGATAAAAATTTGTAAAAAAAAAAGTCCCAGGTTTTTTTATATTTTCCTTAGCCCGTAATGCATTTCCCAAAATTTCTATATTCCTTGAGGTTTTACTTAGTCTTTAGTGTGCCACTGTCATTTGTTTTAGATGTATGCAATTTCCTTTTTTGTGTCACCCAAAGCTTGCTTTTTCAGAGTATAATTTTTGATGTGCACATTTTTTTTCGTTTTGTGTTCATTTAGTTTGGGAATTCATTGGCTTTTTGGGGACTAGCCCGCCCCTTTTTAAAAACCCGTTTCAAGGGTAATCCAATTGCTGTTTCCACCATTCCCCCGAAGGTTTCAGTCTGGAAGACGCCCAGTGAGGTAAATGTTTTGTGTAGGGACTCACCCGTTTTGGGGTCCCCCTTTAAAGTTTTGGGAGGGGAGCTTAAAACAATCTTTTGATCAAATATTAAACCCAAAAGTCCCAGGTTTTTCCAAAATTTTTTCCCTTTGCATAAAAGCAAATTTTCCCAAAATTTTTTATTTACCTTTTAGGTTTTACTTTTGTCTTTAGTGTGCCCCTGTCATTTGTATTTGATGTATGCTATTTTCCTTTCAGTGTTTCACCCCATGCTTGGTTTTTTAGAGTATATTTTAGATGTGCAAAAGCTTTATTACGTTTTTTAAGTTATTTGAGAAAGGGAATCTAAATTTGGGTTGCTTTCAAATTTAGTGCCGGGTTTTTAAAACCCGTGCAGGGATAATCCAAATTTCTAGTTTTCCTTTCCATTTCCCCGGATTTTTTCAGTTGGATTGACGCCTAGTGAGGTAAACAAGTTTTAGTGTAGGGATCACCCGCTCTGGGTCCCCTTTTACGTTTTGGAGGTGAGCTTAAAACAATCTTTTATCAAAAACTGTAAAAATAAGAGTCCGATTTTTTTATATTTTTCCTTTAGCATTTAAAGCATTTCCAATTTTTTCTATATACCTTGTGGGTTTTCTGTCCTTTTGTGGCCATGTCAAATTTTTTTGAAGTAAGCATTGCCTTTCAGTGGGGACCTATGCCCTTTGGGTTTTTTAGAGAAATTTTTTTTAGGTGCACAGCTTTATTACGTTTTGTTGTTCATTTAGGGTTTGGAATCTTTATTTGGTTGCTGCACTTTACTGCCTCCCTTTTTAAAACCCGTGCAGGTAAACCCAAAGGGTAGTTTCCTACCCATTCCCCCGGGAAATTTCGTCTGGATTGCGCCTAGTGAGGTAACATTTTAGGTAGGGGGGGCTCCCTGTTCTGGGATCCCCCTTGCGTTTTTGGGGGGTGAGCTTTAAAAAAAAATTTTTTGGGTCAAAAACGTAGACTAAAGGGGTCCCCCGGTTTTTTATATTTTTCCCCCAGCCCGTAATGCCTTTCCAATTTAATTTTTAGTTTCCTTGGGGGTTTTTTCTTAGTCTTTAGGGTGCCCCCGGGAAATTTTTATTAGATGTTGCTTAGAGCCAAAACCCAAAAAGCTCCTGCCCCGGGGGTGTGGACGGTCTCCCAAAAGGGAGATTAATTTCAAAATCAAATGGTGGCTCTTTTGGGGAACGTGAAGCCCCCAGGGACCTTGGGGGAAAAGCCCCGCTCCATCCCCGCGGTTTTGAAAAGGGGTGCGCCGGAAACCTGAAGCCACCGAACCCCCCCGAGAATCCAAACCCCGCCCCAAAACTCCTTGATTTTTCACAGAGATTTTCGGCCTTTGCCGTGGGTTTTTCTAGTCCATTTTGTCCCGGGGGTGAGATGGACTTTTCCGGGGCACAGTTAGACAAAGCGCTTGAAAATTTTTGATTTAAGGGGGCGGCCAGGGGAGGACGGGCTTTTTTTGTCAAAGAAATGCCTTCTCGGATTGGTATTGGGGGCAGGCGGGGGCCATGACGTGGCGGAAAACCCCTTGTTTCCCCCCCAGAAGGAAAGGGAAAAATTTCCCAAAGGGCCAAAAAACCCCGGCAATGCCCACATTTCAGGTTTTGGCCCTTTGGGATGGTTTGGGTTTTTTTAAAATTATTTTTTTGCTCCCAAAACCCGGAAGACAGGGAAAGGGTGGCGCTAGATGGCCCCTTTTACGGCGTGCAGGGCTCAAAAAATGGCGGGAAAGGGGGGAGTGGATGGGTCCTGGTGGGTTTGGGGGACCCCGGGGGGGGGGGGGGGGAGGCGAAGGGGAGGTTATCCCTGATCATGATTGAGAAAATGGCATTTAGGAACGCTTTTGGGGGTGGGGAGGGGGAGGAGGGGGAGACAGAGGGGTTTGACAGTTGGGTTTGGGGGCCCCCGGGATCGGTCTGGTTTTTTGGCCCAAATGTTCCCTCCATTTCAAAATCATGCATTCGTGCAATGGGGACTAACATGTTGGGGTGGTTAAACCCCTTTTTGGTTCTTGCCCTTTCTTTGCGTTTTCGGCAAAAGGGGGATATGACATCGCGGGTGAATCAGAGGGTTTTTCAAAAAAGGCCCCCGGCTTGAGAGGTTTCCCGGACCCTTTTTTTATGGCGATAAGCGAGGAGCGGGGGTTTCGCCCCGACCGGGGCTGGCGATAAAATCAGCGGACTTCGGCGCTCGACCTTTCCCCTTTTTTGGCGGGAAACCCCTAGGACACTACCCCCCTGTCTTCCCCCCTGTCCACTGATTTTAAGCGTCGCAAGCAAATTCTTCGGGGAAAAGACCAGGAGGTCCGCAATGTCGTCATCCCCATCCAAAACAGGAGACTTGGTCGGGCCCGACTTTCTGCATTCCCGAAACTGCGGGCTTTCAAGCCCAAGGGGGACTGCAATGGGGGTTGCCGGGCCCCCCCGGGGTTTTTTGCCGATTGAACCCCGGGTTCCTTTAATTTCCCCTTTATGGCCCAGTAAAATGGGCGTCAAAGCAGACTAAATCATCCTCTTGAAACTTTTAAATGCCTTCTGAAACCAAAACCCCATTTTTGTCATCAAAAAAGGGGCTTCAACCCAAGGGTTATCCACATGGGGGGGTAACGAGTTGACTTTTTTTGCTTCCCTTTTTGGGACGGATCTGATTGTGGGTGGGCGACATTTTTGGCCGTGGGCGGGGGAGGGCGAGGAGGGGAAAACTGGGTAGATTTCAGGGGGCAATTTTCCACTGAAGGGGAAAAATTGGCGGGCGATGTTTTGTTAATTAGAAACACGGGCCCGACCCAGCGATGACAGGCCCGACGGTCCTGCAAAAAAGACGAAACCGGGTGGCCAACGTGTTGTCGCCGCATGGAAGGAGACCCCTTTCTCATACCTTACCTCCATGTGAACCCCCCCCTTTTCTCCCTTACCAACCCCAAATTTCCCCTCCCCTGTTCGAAATATAAAAATTTGGAAGGTTGGAATGTTTTTTTGGAAAAAACTCTTATTTAAAAAACGGGGGGAAAACACGCTATTCCCCAAAAACCCCCCCTTTAAACGAAAAAAAAATTGTGGATTCAAAAAATTTTTAAAAATGCAAGGGGGTCTTTCAACAATTTTGGATGGGGAAAATCCAAAAAAAAACCCTATCTGTTATGTTTTGGGGATAAAAAACGGTTTTTTTTTGCACCTTTCAATTCACCTGGTGGGGAAAATAGAATTGCTGTTTTAATTTTAAATGGGGAAAGCCTTTCGTCAATGAAAAAATGGGGGTTTTTGGGTTTCGCAAAAGTAAAAAAAAACTTTAAATGTTATGTTTTGGGGAAAATAAAACCCATATTTTTTGCAAACCCTTTAATTCACCTGTGGTGAATATTAAAAGGGTGTTTTAAAAATTTACGGAAAAGCTGCGCAAAGAACAATGCTGGGTGCGCAAAAAAACAAAAAACAGAACGTTATGGTTTTTTGGGATAATAAACGGTATTTTTTGGGACCTTTTCATTTTACCTGTGGGGGAAAATAGAAAATTTCTGTTTTAAGATTTTCGTAGGGTTCTGGGGTCAATGAAACATTTCTGGGTGCCAAAAATTCAAAAAAAACGTAACTGTGTTTTTTTCCCTACGTACACGGGAAATTTTTTGGGAACAAACCAACCTGTGCTGACTAAAAAAGGGGTGCTGGTTGTTAAATTTTTAATGCAAGGGGGGTTATCAAAAGTCCAAAAGGTTTTAATGGGGAAAATTTAAAATGAAACCCATTAAATGTTTACTGATAATAAAATGGGGGTTTTGCAGTAAAAAAAGAGACTGCAGTTACTAAAAATGTTGTGTTTCCAATTTAAGTTTTTGGGTGCCCAATATCCCCGGAAATATTTTCCCTTTGCAAATGTTAATAAAAAAAAAAAGGGAAAAATTTCCCCTACAATGTCTAA
The DNA here is from genome assembly GCA_025379985.1 of Phyllomedusa bahiana. Taxonomy (NCBI): domain Eukaryota; kingdom Metazoa; phylum Chordata; class Amphibia; order Anura; family Hylidae; genus Phyllomedusa; species Phyllomedusa bahiana. Next base: position 67,594 of record JAODAL010002732.1, read on the forward strand.
CCCCTAAGTCTTGGTGAACTTTTTCCAGTGTTTTTTATAGATGGCTTGTCTGTGTTCGCCCCCGTCGGGGACCCCCCCCCCCCCGCTCCCACCGCCGTGAATTTACAGCGGTAGATGCTGCTTTTAAAATTCTCTAGCTAACTACATAAAATGTTCAAATCTCTAATCTAACTAAATTGGAAGGATCACAGCTAATAGTAGAGGTTTCTCTGTGCAGAAATAGACTAATTTCGCTGAGCTGTTTGGCCACAGGCAGAGCGCAGGTCCTATCCCTATGAGTTGCTGAGAGACACTGAGGCCGAAACAGGAAACGCTGTTCTATGTAAAACGAGGTCATGTGATTTTTCCAGCCAATCGCAACCATACACATCCCAGTCATGACGTCGCACACACATCTCACCCTGCTCTATTCTGTAATCTGATTTGCTGGCCGCCAAAATTACAGGAAGCGCCGAAAAAGGCGCGACCTTAATAGATGATGCACAGATTTTAACCTTAATTATCGCATGATCTGGAAATTTCGATCACCATAAAAACCTTGCCGATTTCAACTTTGTCGATTAAAAATCGCTCAACACTAGTCATTATGGATGCTAGGGAAGGCAATTTACGGGAAAAAGTATTGAATTGTGAGGCAAAATGGATTTTTACCCTTAGAACTCGGCAACCATATGGCTTAAATGTAAAATATGACATTTTGTATCATTATTAGAATGTCTCTTCTTCTGGATTTGTATTTTACAATATATTGATCTAACTGCATTTTTTGTATATATCCAACTGTGAGTTAAGTCGGCACTCCCTAACATATATATGTTTTTATGTCTTTATGCGTGTGATACTTACCTTTCTGGTATTTTAAGGGTTAAGTTTTCTATCGGGCTACGCCCGATCCTCTATTTAAACCTCCACTGGACACTACCTATCAGACCAGGAATAAGGTGCACGTCACCGAAACGCGTCGGTCCGTTCTGGGAGAGCATCCGGCTGCACACTGTGGAGTACGGCGAATGGTCTGCACTGCTACAACGTATGTTTTTTCTACTGCTTTTAAATTTGATTACAATAAAAAGTACATATTTTATCTAATCCATACTGGCTTGCCATCCTATACTTGTTACAAGGTCCATTAATACTGCTGGGACGCTGTGTACGAATCCTTTTTCAATGACATTCTGGAGGTTGCAAAAACAGGAGTAGGCCACAGAGTGGCACAATGACAGAGTGTGGAGGTGACGGCAGGAGCAACAACAGCAGCATGAGGTCAGAGAGTGGCACAATGACTAGATATGGATGAATCAATTCTAACGAAGTGGAATTCGTTTAGAATTTCAGGAAAACTTCGATTCTGAACGAAGTCGAAGTTTGGGGTGATTTGCGGGAACAAAGCGTGCTTTAGATTGATAAAATGGCTGCAAGCACATGGCGTTACATGGGGCTAAGATCTCTTGGAGGAAGAAAGGCATAGCCTGCATGACATGTACAGAGATGAAGCCAATCAGAGACCGGCGAGATTCTGTGACGTCACCGCACTATATAAGTCCGGGCGCGACGCTGGGAGCTCATACCGCTCTCACTGTACTGAGTAGGGAAGGTGCTGCCGCAGCTGCTTATGATGGCTGATACTAAAGAACTCATTTTTATACAGGGGATTTTTGGGGGGTTTGTCACAGCTTGTCTCAGAGACTGCTTCTCTTACTTCTAATTCTGATTTTGTGGGTATTGGAACTGAAGTCCAGTGTGCGTCCAATGCAGCTGCATATACATTTAATGCTATCTGCTTACAGCAACATTGAATATCCAAGGGGTTTGCTAAGCCTGTTCCTGTTGTATTTTATTTAAAAAAAAGCGTTTTTACAATCCAAATACCACTTAATTTTTGGTTGCTCATTTCTTTTGCGCAATTTAGATCCAGGGGTTAATTAAGCGTTGTTCTGCTGTTGTGGTCACTAAAATAAACGTTCTTTTTCACCGCCAAAGGAGACATTTTGCCTGTAGCATAATACACAACCAAAAGGTTAATTACAAGTTTTTCTGTTGTTGTGTACCGTAAAATACACGCCATTTTAACACGTTTCAAAGCTGGTAATTTTTAGTTGCGCTTTTATTTTGTGCAAGTTAGATCCAGGGGTTAATTAAGCTTTGTTCTGCTGTTGTGGTCACTAAGAGAAAAGTTCTTTTTAACATCAAAAAAAGACAGTTTGCCTGTAGCATAATTCATATCCGAAGGTTAATTAAGCCTGTTTGTGCTTTTATATTCATTAAAATACACAGTGTTTTTTTCAACAGCACATACAAGTCAATTTTTCCTGCCCATTTGTGGAGCGCAACTTATATCCAAGGGTTAGCCAAGCTTATTAGTGGGTTCATTTGGAGTCAAATACAGGGTGTGTATTTATCATATACAGATATCTTCATCAAACAGTGTCTGTACATTTTAGAACAAACAGTATGTCAGACAGAGAGGTGGCAGGCTCCTCACCTGCGAGTGGCAGTGGCACAAACATTCCTGGAGCAGGCCCAGGTCGCAGCACAGCAAGGCGACGTCGCAGCAGGGGTCACTTGGTGAGGCCACAACTGCCACTGTCATCTAGCGGCCGTGTGTTGTTCAGCAACCCAATGGTTCTTGATTGGTTGACTAGGTCATCCACTTAATCCCAGATGACATCTGACAACCCCAGCCAAGAATCGGTGGGAACGTCAGACACAGCGCTTAGTTGGCATGGCCCGGGAGCGGGTCAGCGGCCCTCACCTGTCCTCAACCCGCCTCTGTCCCATCCGGTTCCCTCAGCCAGAGATCTACTATGTGGTCTGGGCTCAGCACCACTATATAGAAAGGATGAACAATTTGAGGAGGGCAGTCAGCAGCTACTTGGCAGCGAAGAAATGGGGCCATTATCCCCTGCTTCTTGCAGTAGGCGGCAAAGTATAGATGTGGAGAGTGGCATGGGAGGTCATGTTGTGAGGGGTCAGCCTCTGCATACCAAGACTGGTGATGAGGACAGCAGTGACGATGAAACACAAATCGATGATGATGTAGCCGACCGCACTTGGGAGCCAGGTGAAGCAAGGGCTTCATCATCGTCAGGAGAAGAGGGTGTCAGCTTGCGCGTCAGGCAGCGGTGCAACCAGCAAGTGGGTCGTGTGGCCGTGAGTCAGCAGGGGAGCAGCAGTGAGAGGTCGGGAGCCAAGCGGCCACGGGGTAGAAAACCTGCTTCGCAGGTCCAAGAAAGTAGCGGCACAGGGGCTCAGCGAGGCAGCGGCGGCAGTAGTCACTCAGTGCGGAGCGTTGGCGGTAAAACCAGATACTTGGCGGTGTGGCAGTTCTTTGCTAAGACACCGGAGAAGCCGAATATGGGTATATGTAGAATCTGTGGGCAAAACGTGAAGCGTGGACAGGGAGCTGACGTTATCACCACAGCCCTGCGTCAACAGATGCAGCGACACCATCCGGTGCCCTGGGAGAAACGTGGCTCAGATGTGGTGGTCCATCCTGCCGCCGCAGCAACAGCAGCAGCAGCAGCGCCCAGTGGCACGCATGCCTTGCAGCCAGTCAAGGCTCCACCACCTCTGCAGAAGGGAGCTGTTTCTCTTTGCCATCATCTCCCAGTCCAGATGCTCCTGCTCCTCACTACTCATGGCGCCTGCAGTCGTTCAGCGATTCGATTACAAAGAGACAACAGTATGCGTCCTAACCATCCTAAGGTGCAGAAGCTGACCGTGCTCCTTTCCAAGTTGTTGGTACTGCAGTCCCTCCCTTTTCAAATGGCGGAAATCTGCACCGTTCAGAGAAATAATGGCTTGTGCCGAGCCGAATGGAGAGTTTCCAAGCCGTAATTTCTTTCCAAAAAGGCAGTACCAGACTTCATAAATATGTAAACAAAGTGGCCAGTCCTTTAGCTTATCGGTTTTTTTTCCAAGGTGCATGGCAGGCAGACGTCTGGAGTTTGTAACTACGGTCAGGGCCAGTATATGTCCTTTACGGCCCACTGGGTGAATGTGCTTCCTGCCCTAGCACACCAACAACTTGGACAGGAGACGCCGCTTTCTCCTCCACGTTGTCAAACTGCGGATTCTGCGTTGATGTCCGCCTCCTCCTCCTCCACCACCACCACCATCTCAGCCTCCACAAGTACTGCTCCATCATACCACATGTGTAGGGCACAGCGGTGTCACGCAGATCTACACCTGGCTTGCCCAGCGAACGAAGTTCACACAGGGGAGGAACTGCTCCGCGTCATGCAGCAAGAAATCGATGTGTGGCTTTTCCCCCGCGCCAAACTACAAATCGGAACCATGGTGACGGACAATGGGAGGAACATGGTGTCCGTGCTGCACAGAGGAGTGATGGTCTATGCGCCCTGCAGGCCATGTTTCAATCGGTTCAAAAAAGGGTTTTTCCTGAAGTCTTCCACCATCTTCAGAGGATTCTGAAAATTTGCCGGGAAACGTGCATGCACTTCATCCATTCCTACAAAGACGAAAACCCTCCTCGATTGCAGGGGCAGAAGGGCCCTCCCCCAACATACTCTGATAGCATGTTTCCCCCCGTTGGAATTCCACCCTGCACATGTTTTTTCCCCCGACTGTATAACAGAGAAAGGCCATTAACATTTTTTTTATGACCATGCGGACAGGAGTACTCCCCGTGAAAATTTTGATGTCCCAGGGGCACTCAGGTGACACCGCCGTTTTGTTGAGGCCATTCGGGGACACTTATAAATCATCCCGGGACTACGGATGAATAACGTCATTCCCCGCTTCAGCCCCTGGAACAGAGCTGAAAAATCTGTCGGGGCAGGGACGGAGACGGGCGACCACATCTTGGGGCCCCCCATGGTCCGGTGGGGACTGAAATGGGGGAGGAGGGGACTTGGACAGAACTTTCTGGTGAAATGAGTGGATTTTCTACCGGTGACAAAGAGGAGGAGCGGAGCAGCTGAGAGGTAAGGGAGATGGGGGAGACAAGCAATGACCCGCAAGCCCCGTGGCAATACGTGGAGATGGGGCAGGAGCCCCTCAAGCACTTGTGCAGATGGCCCCACAGCGATTTTGCCTGGCTATGCAGCCAATAGTCACCATCCGGCAGAGGGGTGAATTTTGGCTCTCCACCCATTGGACCCTCCAACCGGGCCAAAATCTGACCTTTTTTCCCCAGCCCGGAGAGGAGGACAACTCAAATACTAGGAAACCTCCGTAGTCATTTGCCGCTCCCATGTCGCACGTCCCCCTCCCTGACAGGGCTGACCGGGGGGGGGTTTTTCAGCCCCACTTACTACTGCCTCGGGTGCGGGGAAAGGGGGGGTGGCAATACGAGCGCCATCCAGCAACCTAAAATCGGGGGTCACATAGACTTCCTTTTCCCCCCCCAGGAGAGGGCATCGCCAGCAGCAGCAGGCAGGACCTAGCAGACCATGACCAACAGTGTTGGCCTACTTTTGGGCAGCACCGCCACCCCAGTTAAAGATCCCCCGGATGCTGGGCACCAAACGGATGTGTGGGCCCCAACTTGCCGATTTTCGTGGAAAGCTGTCCCGCGCGGCCTAGTGTGGCAAAGAGCGGATTTTTTCATGCGGCAGGGGGCCATCGTTACCCCAAGGAAACCCCTTGCCCCCGGGAAATGGAAAACTGACCTTTTTCAAATGAATCAGGCGTGGCTTGCCCGATTTCCACACACCAAATTCTTAGGGGTCAACACATCAGCCATGACGTTTTCACCCAAACTGTGAGAAATGAGTCGGGGGCAAAATACCTGCCTCAGCCACATTCGATGCCGCCACCCGCCTGATGCCACACATCTGCTACATTTCTCCATCTGCCTACCACCATTTTTTCCGGGGCTGGGATTGCCCCCCCACCTCCACACTCTGTCATTGTGCCACTCTGTGCCACTCCTTTTTTTTCACCTCCAGAATGTCTTGTGCCACTCCCTACCTCAAACTGCTGCTGTGGGGCCCGCTGGACCTACACACGTGTCTTTTGCCACTCGGGCCTACTCCTGTTTTTTCCCCCTCCAAATTATATTGTCCACTCCCTGACCTCATGCGCTGCTGTGGCTGCTGCCCCTACCTTACCTCTGCCATTGTGCCACTCTGTCCTACTAAATGTTTTTTCCACCTCCCAGAATTTGTCATTGTGCCACTGTCTGACCTCATGCTGCTGCTGTGGCTGTTGCCGTGCCCTCCACACTGTGTCATTGTGCCACTGTCTGACCTCATGCTGCTGCTGTGGCTGCTGCCATGACCTCCATTCTCTGTCATTGTGCCACTCTGTGGCCTACTCCTGTTTTTGCCACCTCCAGAATATCATTGTGACACTCTCTGACATCATGCTGCTGCTTTGGCTGCTGCCGTGACCTACACACTGTGTCATTGTGCCACTCTGTGGCTTACTCCTCTTTTTGCCACCTCCAGAATGTTATTGTGCCACTCTCTGACCTCATGCTGCTGTGGCTGCTGCCGTCACCTCCACACTCTGTCACGGATGTTGCTAACAGAGCTATCAGCTTGTTTTTTCCAGCTTTTGCTGGCATGACTTTATCAGGCTACATTCCCACTTCAGTTTTTTGGTCAGTTTTGCCCTCCTAAGTGCCCAGGGAATTCTATAGTGAAGCGACTCTAAGAGCGGCTGCAGTCATCTCCGTATCATACTTAAACACAACATTGTATGGAGACCAAACCATGCTCCCTCTGTATATTTAAGCATGGCACAATGTTCTACAGCACCCTGCAGGCTCTGTGCAGCCTGGAAATAGCGTTTAACGCAATTCGTCCTGAAGCAATTCGGACCGAAACAAATTTTTTCGGAAAATTTGGCGAAGTCACAGAATCTAATTTTTGACAAATTCGCCCATCTCTAACAATGACACAGTGTGGAGGTCACGGCTACAGCAATAGCAGCAGCATGAGGTCATAGAGTGGCACAATGAAAGAGTGTGGTGGTGGGTGGCAATACCAGTCCCTGGTAAAGATGGTGGTAGGCAGATGGAGAAACTGTCTGCAGATGTGTGGCATCAGGCCAGTGGCGGCATCAGAATAGTGGCTGAGGCAGGTAGTTTGATCCCAGACTCATTTCTCAAAGTTTGGGTGAGGTGTAGAGGCTGATGTAATCTGACGACTAAGGCATTGGTGTGTGGAAATCCTGGCCGATCCACGCCTGATTCATCTTGACAAAGTCAGTCGTTTCACATTTCCCGTGGACAAGCGGGTTCTCCTTGGGGTAACAATGGCCCCCGCCACACTGAACACCCGCTCTGATGCCACACTTCTGGCCGGGCAGGAAAGCTTCTCCACTGCAAACTCGGCAAGTTGCGGCCACACATCCAGTTTGGTTGCCCAGTAGTCCAGCGGATCTTCTAACTGGGGTGGCAGAGTGCTGTCCGAGTAGGCCACCACCTGTTGGTTCAGAGACTGCTCCAGGTCCTGCTGCTGTTGCTGCTGGTGACTGCCCTCCTCACTAGGCGGGTGAAGGAAGCTGCTCATCAGTGACTCCAGACTTAGGTTGCTGCTGATGGAGCTGGCACTGCTCCTACCTCCAATTTCCCCCAGCAGCCGCGGCAGTAGTACGTGAGCGCTGAAGAACCCCCCGATCAGACCTGTCAGAGGAGGGACGATGCCGCACATAGGCAGCGGCCAACTGACTACGGAGGATTTCCCTATAGTATTTGAGTTTGTCCTCCCTCTCAGCAGCTGGGAAAAAGGCTCCCATTTTGGACTGGTAGCAAGGGTCCAATAGGGTGGAGAGCCAAAAGTCATCCCTCTGCCGGATGGTGACTATTCAGCTGTCACTAGCCAGGCAAATCAGCATGCTGCGGGCTATCTATACAAGTGACTCTGAGGGGCTCCCTGCCTCCATCTCCACTGTATACTGCCACGGTGCTTGGGGGTCATCTGCCTCGCCTTCCTTATCTCCATCTACCTCCTCCAGCTGCTGCTGTTCCTCCTCTCTTGTCACCTGGGTAGAAAATCCACTCATTTCACCAGACAATGCTTCTGCTCCAATGTCCTCCTCCTCCTCCTCCTCCAGTTCAGTCCCCACCGGACTCATGTGGCCGCGAGATGTAGTCGCCACGTCTCCAGTCCCCTGCCCAGACAGATTTTTCAGCATCTGTTCCAGGACATGAAGCAGTGGAATGATGACATTCTTCTCGTAGTCCTGGCGACTGACAAATAACGTGGCCTCCTCGAATGGCCTCAACAAACGGCAGGTGTCACGCATGAGCTGCCACTGGCTGACATCAAAGTTACACAGGGGAGTACTCCTGTCCGCCTGGATCATCAAAAAATCGTTAATGGCCTCTCTGTTCATACAGTCGGTCCAACATGTGCAGGCTGGAATTCCAACGGGTGGAAACATCGCATATCAGCGTGTGTTGGGGGAGGCCGTTCTGCCGCTGCATCTCGAGGAGGATGTTCCGGTCTTTGTAGGAATAGATGAAGTGCATGCACAGTTTCCTGGCATTTTCAGAATCTTCTGAAGATCGGTGGAAGACTTCAGGAACCTTTTCACAACCAAATTGAACACTTGCGCCATGCAGGGCGCATGGACCATCCCTCCTCGGTGCAGCACGGACACCATGTTCCTCCCATTGTCCGTCACCATGGTTCCGATTTTCAGTTGGCGAGGAGAAAGCCACACATCGATTTCTTGCTGCATGACGCGGAGCAGTTCCTCCCCTGTGTGACTTCGTTCGCCGAGGCATGCCAGGTGTAGAACTGTGTGACACCGTTGTGCCCTACACATGTGGTATGATGGAGCAGTGCTTGTAGAGGCTGAGATGATGGTGGAGGAGGAGGACATCAATGCAGGAGCCGCAGTTTGACAACGTGGAGGAGAAAGCGGCGTCTCCTGTCCAAGTTGTTGGTGTGCCTGGGCAGGAAGCACATTCACCCAGTGGGCCGTAAAGGACATGTACTGGCCCTGACCGTAGTTACAGCTCCAGACGTCTGCAGTGTCGTGCTACTTGGAACAAACCAATAAGCTCAAGGACTGGCCCACCTTCTGTTCTACATATTTATGAAGTGCTGGTACTACCTTTTTGGAAAAAAAATACGGCTTGGAACTCTCCACCTCGGATCGGCATAGGCCATTAATTTTCTGAACGGTACAGAGTCCACCATTTGTAAAGGGAGGGACTACAGTACCAACAACTTGGACAGGAGCATGGTCAGCTTCTGCACCTCAGGTGGTTGGACGCATACAGTTGTCTCTTTGCAATAGCCTCGCTGAACGACTGCTGGCGCGTTGAGTAGCGAGGAGCAGGAGCATCTGGACCGGGAGATGATGGCAAAGAGAAACAGCTCCATCTCTACTCAGAGGTGGTGGAGCCTTGACTGGCTGCAATGGCTATGCGTGCACTGGGCGCTGCTGCTAGCTTGTTGCTGCGGCCGGCAGGATGGACAATCACATACTGAGCCACTATCTCCCGACGGTCACGGATGTTGAAGTTGCATGTGTTAGACGCCATAGGGGCAGTGGTGATAACAAGTCAGTCCCTTGGCCCGCATTCACTTTTATGCTTACAGATTCTAATATATACCCATATTCGGATTATCCGCGGCTCTATTTTTTGTTTTATTTTTCTCGTTGTATTAGCAAAGAACTGCCACACCGGCCGAAGTATCTATTTTTACGCCAACGCTATGCTCCTGTGGGAATTATGCACCGCTGCCTCGCTGAGCCCCTGTGCCGCTACTTCTTGGACCTGTGTGGCGCTTGGCTCCCGACTTCACACGGCTGCTATACCTGCACAACCTACTTAGCTTGCTGCAGACGCTGCCTCACGCGATAGATGACACTCACATCTTCTCCTGACTAGTTGATGAAGCCCTTGCTTCACCTGGCTCCCAAGTGCGGTCACGGCTACATCATCATCAATTTGTTGTTTCATCATCCTGCCTGTACTCATCCACGGTTCTTGGTATGCAGAGGCTCGAACCTCAAAATTCATTACTCCATACCACTCTCCACAATTCTATACTTTTACCGCCCTACTGCTAAGAAGCAAGGGGTTATTGGCCCCATGTCTTCGGCTGCCAAGTAGAGTGACTGGACATGCCCTCCTCTAAATTGTTTCATTCATAGCTATATAGTGGCACGCTTAAGACCAGACTAAATAGTAGATCCACTGGCTGAGGGAACCGGATGGGACAGAGGGCGGGATTTGAGGTCAGGTGTGGGGCCAGATGACCCATACCGGGCTAGTGTCTGACCATTCCCACCGGCTCCTTGGCTGGGGTTGTCAGATGTCATCTGGTGTGGAAAGTGGATGATCTAGTCAACCAATCAGAGAAACCATTGGGTTGCTGAAAACACACGGCCCGCTAGATGACAGTGGCAGTAGTGGCCTCACCAAGTGTACCATGCTGCGACGTGCCCACTTGCTGTGCGGCGACCTGGGCCTGCTCCAGGAATGTTTGTCGCCACTCGCCCACTCGCAGGTGAAGGACCTGCCACCTCTCTGTCTGACATTAAATGTTTGTTCTAAGAATGTACAGACACTGTTTGAGGATAAGATATCGGCATATGATTAATACAAACCTGTATGTGACGCCACATATGAAACCAGTTATCAAGCTTGGGTACCCTTGGATATAAATTGCACGCTCCACAAATGGCCATGGTAATTATGTCAACTTGTATGTGCCGTTTAAATAACATGTGTTTTTAATGTATATAAAAAGAAAAAAAAAGGCTTAATTAAACCTCTTCGGATATGGATATTATGCATAAATTTCGCTTCTGTGTCGGTTGTGTATGAACAAACAACATTTATTTTGTAATGAAAAAACAATGCCTGAAAAAATACTTCGAGTTAACCATTGGATAGTAGATAATTGAGCAATTTTAATTGGCTGCCACGCATACATACCATAATTACTCAGCTCTTAAGGTTCGCAGTATGTTAAACAGGTCGATATCATTTTAAAGAACACACAACAGAATAAAAACTTGTAATTAAACCTCTTGTTATGAATTATGCTACAGGGCAAAATTTCTTCTATTGGCTCCGGTATGAATAAAAGAATGTTTATATTTAGTGACACAAAACAGCAGAACATGGCTTAATTAACACCCTCATCCCATCTGGCTATTAATTGCGCAAAATAAACGGGCAAACTAAAATGAAGATGGTTATCTTAGGATTGTAAAAAACGCGCTTCTTTTTCTTTAACTGAATTACAATTAAGGAACAGGGATTACTTAGTTATCCTTGGATATCAAGGTGGTCTCTCAAGACTGCGCATGATAGCATAATATGCTCATAGGCAGATGCATTGGATTGGCTCACACTGGACTTCAGTTCCAATACCACAAATTATCAGATTAGAACGTCAAGTGAAGCAGTCTCATGAGAAAAGCTGTGAAACCCCCCAAACAAAATCGCTGTTTTATATAGTGAGTTTTCTTTAGTATAGAGATATCTTAAGAAGACAGTAGAGAACAAAGTGGCGACTCATCCCTAAACAGCAAAGTCGAGATGAGTAGGTGAGGAGAAGGTGCATGGCGCCCGGAAACCTTATATCGATGCACCGGGTGACCGCATTAACATGGAATCCACGCCCAGGCTCTCTATGATTAGCTTCATCTCTGCACATGTCATGTAGGACTACACCTTTACTTCCTCAGACAGCTTTTCTTTAGACCCCCATGTAACCTATGTGCTCGCAGCCCATTTATATCAATCTCAAAAAAAACACCTTCGTTTCACACCGTAGTACCCCAAACTTTAGGACTTCGTTCAGAGTCGAAGTTCTTTCCTTAAAATTTAAATCAGAATCTCTCTTTCGTCTAGAACTCAATTTCGGCACAACTCCTACTCAGTAAGTGGGTGTGAGTTGGTGCTAGGTTGTCTGTAAGAAAATCTATAGAACTCGAGGTATCTGCTTAGTAGACGTCAGATTTCTATGTGGTTTGTACGGTGCATCAAGAATTAAAACACTATAATATCTAATTTCATGCACATATAATTGAGATATGCAATAAACTTATTTAAAATCTAAAATGGTGTTGATTTATGTAATAGGATTCTCTTTAAATTCTCACAACTTCACTCACAGCTTGAAAGATGTTAAATATAGTTTAATAATTGCAAGAGAACTCTACCCACTTTCTTTTACTAGGGTTAAGGAAAATCTTGCAAGATTCATCTAGAGGAATCTTCTAGTGTTTTATACATTATTCTATTTTGGCACCAAGAGAATTCTTTTAAGGATTGTTAGTTTACTATTATTTGCAACAACAGTCAAAGTTGATAAATTACAATTTAATTAGTATCTTGGTAGTCATTAACTGTATGATTACTAGGTCAAATAGTTTTGGGATATTCTTCTCCAGTTGAGCTGCCCTACGATCAGTATGATAGGATTTTATTGGTGTTATTGAGCCGATGTTTTGTCATGGTCCAACCCCCCCCCAAAAACCTTTTCTACACACCTGCCTTTTCAGCTCATTGCCCAAAGTTCGTACAATCGAGGATTTGAGATGCGCAGGTCTTTGTGAATTGGACACTCAAATGACGGCATGAACTTGGTTTATCCTATAATGCACTATTTTGATAAAACATGTTTGGTTGTATGCATTCGGCGTCACTATGTGTCACATACTTTGGGACATGATCCGCCCTTTTCTGCCCCAATGTTCTATTATAGTATGACTGGTTGTCCCGCTTCGGGTCTCGCTCTCCAAATAGAGTCCAATGTAGCATAAGACAAGAGACTACAAAGACAGAAGTGTTCTAGGGGCAAAACTAAGCAGGTACCTCCAGAATTTATACTTAAGCCACAGCTTAGGACATTACAGTATACTATATGTGGGCCTAAAAACACATTGACAAAAACAGAATACAATTAAATTCACTGCATCATAATAGCTGACTGATACTTCATCAACTCAATCACCAAAGTTGATACACTACCTGTCATTACGCACCTTATCATCGTAATCCACTACTGTCATTGGTAATATGAGTAGATCTGGCAAATACAAGTTATGGGACTGCTTCCCTAGATGTAATACAATATACATTCAATCCCCCCATATATGCTCAAGTGCACTGTGGGGTGGCAGAGATTCACAGATGTGTACTTTTTTCCACCAACAATTAGTATTGCGACAGTACCAGTAGATATAGGCTTGTTGGAACCGAGGTGCTGAATCTATACAATCACACTTTTTACAGTCTTGTTTGTAGTACGTGAGAAACACAAAACCTAGTCTGACACCCTCTACAGTACATCTTTTTTTACCTTATTACTAGAACACTATCCAGTTTTGGGGACGGATTTGAATGTCGTTCTGTGGCTCACCTAAACTTGCTCTTTCCCATTCAGGTATACTGCCATTAAAGTCTCAAATATTGTCACACACATCTTCGATAAAATCTCCCTCAATAACATTTTCCTGCTACTAATAGCTTTAGCTCTTTACTTGCGGGCCTTCAATTTACCTTGCTTAACAATAAAGCCAACGGGTATACCTGCTTCCCATCACATTCACTTTGACGAGGCAAGACAGACTATGCAGGTGAAACTTATGTAGGACATTTTAGCAACATCTATATGTATTTGAATTCTGTCCCTTAGAATAATATTTAGCGGAGCTCTTCAGACCAGTCTTACAATGAGATCAACGAATATCTGTCATTCAGAATTCTTCATGGTGAATAAGCGCTTGTTCACTCTGACACGTTTGTCCACTATAATACTCTTCTCATCCATGGAAGACTTATTGGCGACCACTGTACCATTTTATGTTGTACAGGTTTTTGTCAATCCTTTTCTGGTACAACTGCGCCTTATATATGTTGAGCTCCAGTTTTTGCAGATGTCATACAAATTATGCCGCACAACTATATGATACATTTGTGATGCATATTGTCCATTAAAGTATTACTTCTATATGAGCTAACATGGGGGATTGGTTTTTGGGTTAGTTCGGGGGCATTATGGAGGTGATTGTCGCACAACACTCGTAAATGGCATTAAGATCGTAAAACTCGCACTTTTTAAATGCCGCTCCCCTACAAATGAGGCTGGTTGTTACAGGTGGGATCAGGGGGGGGGGTTATCCGAGGTGAATGCAGGGGGGGGTGCGTTTTCGGGGTGCTGGGGATGCAAACACAATCGTAATATTAGATACAATAGCATGAATGTCGGTTCGGGGAAAACTAGAGCTATTACTGTTTTCGAACAGAAGACATAATTAATGTGGTATTGCCCTGAGACCCATGAGGAGTCAAGTGGGAGCTAGATTTTCTAGTTAGGGAAAAAAAATTGGTTACCAAATTATATTATCAACTCTACACACAGTGCAGATTTAATATAATAAAAAATTGATTTCTGTTTATAATCAGACGCTATATAAAATTCAAATTTATTTAAATGTAATAAAAAGAAATGTTATCATTTGAGATTGTGCGCATTTCCGAAATATCGTTTCGTTTCACTTCGTGCAATTTCTCGGCAAAAAAATAACTTAGCTTTACGACAAATTTTGAACTTCAGGTACGGAATCACGGTTAAAACAAACATGGCGCTATCTTCCAGGCTGCACAGAGCCACACTTCAGGGCTGCTGAGTTTATAACGTTCTGTTCCTCATGCTTAAATATGCAGAGGGAGCTTGGGTTCGGTCTTTAATTCAAAAGTTGTGCTTTCTTTGTATGCACACGGATCATGATGCCGATCGTCCGCGCTCCTTCTTAGAATTCGCTCGTTTCACTATAAAATCATGGGCAACTTACAGAGGGCAAAACTGACCAAAAACTGAAGCAGTGGGAATGTTGCCATGATAAAGTCATGCAGAGAAGAAAGCGGAAAAAAAGAACAAGGCTGAGAGCTCAGGTGGCAACATTTAGTGCGCAGAGCTGTGGACACGCGTTGCACTCGGGCGCTAGGCACACAAAGTCCGTAGCATGTGAATGTCAGATCATGGCAAATGACACAGTGTGTTAGGTCCACATGCAGGCTAGCCACAGCTCAGCAGCATGAGGTCCAAGGACAGTGGGAACTCACCATGACACAGTGTGTATGGTCACTCAAGCCAGCAGCACCATTGCAGCAAGGCTATTTGAGGTCAGCATCAGGTGGTCACCCCAATGACACTAGTGTGACGAGCGTCACGGCAAGCAGGACACACAACAAGCCGCACGCATGAGGTCCTATCGAACCAGTGAGCAATCTCTCTCTAATTCGATCTACTCAGGGTTGTAATTGGTCTCCATCGCGCAGCGCAGCAAGTCGTGGTGGTCAGGTCAGTGGCTCAAGTTTGGACATTATGTGATTAGGTGGCTAAAAACTATGTGATGTATAGAGCCAACTAGGAGTTCGGGACATAATGGTCATCAGTTGTGGAGTTCACGGCAGCAGCCACAGCAGCAGCTAGCGAGGGTAGGACAGTGGCACTAATGGTAACAGTGTGGAGGTGGGTGGCAATACAGTCCCAATGTGTAAACTGATGTTTGTTGGCAGATGGAGGAAACTGTCAAGCTGATGTGTGGGCATAATGTGCGTGGTGGCGGCATCAGAATAGTGGGGCTGTGGCAGGTAGTTCTGAAACTCAGGCACTAATTTCTCACAGTTTGGGTGAGGCGTCAATAGAGCGATGTTTTTGTCGGACGCCTAATGGCATTTCGGTGTGTCGGAAATACTTGCGATCACTCGGCGCCTGAATATCATCTTGACTAAGGTCAGTCGTCTCCACCATTTCCGTGGACAGCCGGGCTTCTCCTTTGGCAGGTTAATCGATGGCCACCCCGACGCACTGATACACCGAATCTGTGCAACCTAGACTACATTTGCTGGGCAGGGGACAAGCTTTCTCCACATGCTCCTAACTCCGGCAAGTTGCCTGACGGAACCACCACAATCCAGATTTGGCTGCCCTGGAAGATCCAGCGGTTTTTAACTGGGGGCCGGCCAAGAGTGACTGTCCAAGTAGCCAGACCAACCCTGTTTGGTTCTGGGACTGCTCCAGCGTCCTGTGCTGCCTGGCGACCTACCTCTTACAATAGGCGGGTGAGGAACGCTTTCATCAGTGACTCTGACAGATTGAGGTTACGGCCTGCATGGAGATCTTAGTATGCTCGCTTCCCCAGCAACCTTTCCCCAGCAGCTTGCCCCAGTCGCACATCTTCGGCCTAGCTAGTACGTTGAGAGATCTGATAAACGCCACCAATGGTCAGACCTCGTCAGAGGAGGGACAATGCGCACAATAGGCAGGCGAGCTACAACTGACTAGAGACGGATTGACCCCTATAGTATTTGAGTTTGTCTCACTCTAAATTGCTGGAAAAAGGCTCAGAAGATTTATGGACCAGGTAACGAGGGTCCATAGGGTGGCGGGCAGAAGTCATTCTCTATCTCTGCCGGATGCGACTATTCGGCTGAGCACTAGACAGGCAAAAATAAGCATGCTGCTGGTACCATATGGCACAAGTGAACTCCGAGGGGACCTCCCTGACTTCCATTTACTCCTGTTCTTACTGACAATGGTGTTGCGGGTTCATTCTGCCTCGTCCTTCCTCAATCTCCTCTCACCTCTCCAGCTTGCTCCTGCTCTCACTACTCTTGTCACCCTGGGTAAGACAAACTCCACTCATTTCACCAGACAAATGCTTCTGCTCCTATGATACCTTCATCCTACTCCATTTCAGTCCCCACGGACCTCATGTGGCCACGAGGATCGTAAGTCGCCACGGTCTCAGTCCCCTTGAACCGAGACAGATTTTTCAGCCCATTGTTCCAGGACTTGAGAGCAGTGGAATTGTGGGAATGACGTTGTAGTCTCTTCCCGTTATGTTCCTGAGCGACTAGACACTATAACGTCGCCTCCTCGAGATGGCCTAACAATACGGCAGGTTGTGTCACGCATGGCTGCCCACTGGCTGACAAACAAAGTTTTACACAGGGGAGTTACTTCTGTCTTGCCTCAGAGCGCGGAGTCATCTTATAAAAAACTTTCGGGTGAAGAGAGTGCCCTATTTGTGCGATTATGGTTCAGTACAGGCGGTCGCCTACATGAGCAGGTGGAGTAATTCCAAACGGGTGGGCTTGGAACACATGCCAAATCAATGTGGTGTGTGGGAGACGGCCGTTTCTGCGACCTTCAAACTCGACGGAGGGTGTTTCTCG
This sequence comes from Phyllomedusa bahiana, assembly GCA_025379985.1. Lineage (NCBI taxonomy): Eukaryota > Metazoa > Chordata > Amphibia > Anura > Hylidae > Phyllomedusa > Phyllomedusa bahiana. Next base: position 84,725 of record JAODAL010002732.1, read on the forward strand.
GCTATATTTGGGTACGAAATGGATAATAGTGCCGTCCAATGCACAGTTTCCTAGGCAATTTTCAGATGTGTCTTAGAACAGATCCTGGGGGGAATGACTCAGGAAGCCTTTCAGACAACCAATGATTGAACACTATTGCGCCCTGACAGGGTCGCTTTTTTGAGCGGACCTCACTCCCTCCTACAGAGGTTCGATAGCCCAAGCGGACGCACCCTCATGTTCGCTCCCATGGCTACCGATCACCATTAGGCTTTCAGTTTTCTGCAATGCAAAGTGGCCTGCGATGCAAGAGTATGCAAACACATCGATTTCTTGCTGCATGAAGCGGAGCAGTTCCTCCCTGTATGATTCGTTCGCCGTGGCAAGACAGGTGAGTTTAGAACTGAGTGACAACCCACTGTCGCCTACACATGTGGTTTGATGGAGCTGTACTGTCGGAGGATGAGATGGTAGGTGGTGGGGGAGGAGGAGGTGTGTGTGTGTGGCGGAAGTGGCGCAGGAGCTGCAGTTTTTGACTACGTGGAGGATGGAAAGCGGACGTCAGTTATTTATCCTGTCCTACAGTCTCGGTTCGAGTTTTGTGCCGTGTGCAACCGGTCAAGTACATTCTCCCACAGTGGGCAGGACCTCGTTAAATTGTAATGGTCCCATGTACTGGCCCCGCAGACTCGTTCACTGTTAAAGCCTTCCGTACAGGTACGTGCGGCCACGATGCACCTCTGGAACAAACGAATAATGACTCTCATTAAGGATTAACTGGCCAACCTCTCACTCCTTCATGTCATTATACATATTATTAATGAATGGGCTGTGGTACTGCCTTTTTTATAAAAAGAAGTAAATTCCACGGGCTTGGAATCCTCTCTCATCTCGGCCGGCACAAGCCGTTAATGTTACGATCTGAGTATGAGTGCTCTCAGAGAGTCCGTAACGCTCGCTATTTGGGGGAAGAGGTGCAGGGAGGGGGGAGGCTGCTCAATGTTCACCCAACTACACCTGTGGACATGGCATGGACTAGCAACGGTCATCTGTCGAACTAACTTAGGATGTGGTTGGACGTCTTTATGTTGTCTCTTTGCAACTGATCCTCGCTAAACTGATCACTGCTGGCACAACTATGAGTACGACCGAGGAGATGGAAGCATCTGGAAGTAGGAGATGATTTGTCAAAAGAAGAAACAAGCATCACTCTGTCTGCAGAGGGGGTGGAGCTCTGGAGCTGGCCTGACGCTCAGAAGTTGGCATTATCGCGTGTGCACCATCTGGGCGCTGCTGCTGCTGGTTGCTGCTGGGACACAAACAACGGACCCAGGATGGACCACCAACTATCTGAGCAACCGCTTTCTCCCTGGCCCTCCCTCAGGGAAATGGTGAGCTGCATTGTGTGGACGCAGGGTAGGTGGGTGTCTCCAACGTTAGCTCTCCTGGCCACGCTTCACTTTCTGCTTACAGGATTCTACAGTCATACCAATCATTCGGCTACCTCCAGGTGTCTTAGCATCAGAACCTGCCACACCGTCCGCGAGTATCGGATTTCTTCGCCAACGCTCCGCACTGTGTGGACTATGAAGCAGCTGCCTCGCTGAGCCCGCTCTGTGCGCTACTTTTCTTGGACTACTTTTTTTAACCGTGCACACTTGGGCTCCCGACCTACACACTGGCTGCTATCTGCTGGACTCACAGGCCAAACGACCCTACTTGCTGGGGCATGCGCCGTTGCCTGAGGCGGCATCATGACGGACGCCCTAATCTCCTGACACGATGATGAAAGCCCTTGCCATCACCAGGCTCCCAATGTGAGGTCTGTTCATCATCCATCTATTTGTGTTTCATCGTCACTTCTGTCATCATCACCGGTCTTGGTATGCAGTGGCTCGATTTCCCCGTCAAATATGACCCTCCCATGCCACTCTCAACATCTATACTGTGCTGGCTACTGCAATGAGCAGGGATCATTGGCCCCATTTCTTCGTTGCCAAGAGCTGCTGAGGCACCTCATCATATTTTTCTTCTCGCCAAATATAGTGGCGCTGAGGCCCCAGACCAAATAGTAGATCTCTGGTTGAGGGCACCGGATGGGACAGGAGGCGGGTATATCAGGGACAGGTGAAGGGCTCGCTGACCACGCGTCCATGGCCATCTTGCCAATCATAACGGTTGTGTCTGACATTCCCACGACATCTTTGGCCTGGGGTCTGTCAGATGTCAGTCTCTCTGGGAGGAAGTGGTATTGATCCTAGTCAACCATATCAAAGGGAAACATTGGGTTGCTAGTCCAGTACACGGCCGCTAGTTGACAGCGGCAGTTGTGGCTCACCGAGTGACCCCTGCTCGCGATGTCCCTTGCATGTGCTGCCGACCTTGGATATAAACTGACGCTCCACAAATGGGGCAAGAAAAAATTGACTTGTATGTGCCGTTTCAAATCTCTCGTGCTATTCTTTACTGTTCATAAAAGCACAATACAGGTTATATTAACCTATCGGTTATGAATTATGCTACAGAATTTCTTCTGTTGGCGGTGAAAGAACAAAGTATCTCTTTTGACTGAGGTCAAAACGATTACTTAACCACACTGGATGTAAAATTAGAGCCACAAAACAATTGGGCCACACACGCAAACTAGTAGCTTTGTAGCGTGTGTACAATCTGCGTTGTTTTTCTATGCACACAACAAGAGATAAAATTGTATTATCCTTCGCTGTGAATCTATGCGTATCAGGAAAAATGTTTGTATAGATTTTGGACATTGAAAATGGACGGTTTCTTAGGGGTCAGCACACCACGACATAACAACGCTTTATTAACTCCCTGCGAGTAATATTGCGCACAGAAATCAATTGGGCCACCACACAAACTAGTAATGATTATGCTAAGGTGTTACAATTGCACCTGTTTTTCCTTACGACACACAACAGAGAGATAAATTGTAATTAACCTGTCGCGGGTGAATTAGCTCTAGTCGGAAAAATTGTATAATATTGTGGCGTTGAAAAATGGCGGTTTCTTGGGGTAAGCACACCAGCAAAAAAACGCTTAAGAAACCCCTGGATGTAAAATTGCACAATAGTATTGAGCAGCCAAAAAAATGAAGTGGTATTTTGTATTGTAACAATCGCTAGTTTCTTTTAAATGATTAAAACACTGGACCTGGCATTTGATCCCACTTGGTATTGAATGTTATATGCAGCTGCAGTGGATCGCCTCCACTGGATTTCAGATATCCAATACCCCAAAAAAAATCAGAACATAGAAACCTAATTAAGAGAACAGTCTCTGAGACAAGGGAGTGACACACCCCTCAAAAAAATCGATGTATAAAATCAGTTATTCAAGTGAGAGCTTGATCACAATCTGCCCGCAGACAGCAACCTATCTCAATGATCAGATATATAGTGAGTAGAGGCTTCGGTGTGAGCTCCCAAACGGCATCGCGCTCCCGGAACCTTATATAGTGCGAAAGAAACAGTGACGTAACAGAAATCTCCGCCCTGATCCAGGTCTCACTTGGATACCAATCTCTGGCATCATGTCATGAAAGCTATGCCTTTCTTCCTCCCAAGAGTGCTCTCTTGCACAATGTTGAGCCTTGTGCTCCGCTCAGCCCCATTCTAAATCACAATACAAGAAAGACACACTTTGTTCTAATCCGAAAGTAACCCCTAAATCATTTCAGGATTTAGTTCAGATAACATCTCACGACAGTTTCTTGAAACATTTCTAAACGAATTACTCTTTGTTAGAATCGTATTCGACTCCATCTCGTAGCTTATCAATATATAAAATAACTTTAAAAATATAAGATTCCCAAAATAATATATAAAAAACTTCTATAAAATGTTATCTTAATATTTAATGGAATCTAGAAAATATCTGTATTTTACATTAAATATCACCATTGTTGAAGTGTTGTCTCAGTTTTGTTTTTAAGTTTTACGGCTTCCACCAAGCAAGGATAATATATATACCTAGTTTCTATTCACATGACCTGTCTATTTAAAAGTTCTCGTTCATATTTCAGCCTATTCTATTAGTCAATTTGACATAACTATTGTTTAGGCGCCATTACTAATGATAAATGAGGACTCGAAAAATATTCTCTCTTTGATGCGCTTTCCTTCAATAACTATGTAGTCCCTTAGACCCTCTCGTAAGGTCTGTAAGAGAAGCTGCAATTGAAGCAAAATGTTGCACCAATTTTATAGAATATTCAGCTATCCCCAAAAAGGGGATAGCTGAATATTTTTTTCCCCACTTTGTACTGCTGCTAGATTTTGCTACAGATTATTAAGCAGTCTTTTTGTTATTCACCATCTACACCCGAGATCGCATGGAAGCTGCTTGTATCTGCTGATGTCTGAGCTGACCACTGCTAGACTCGCTCTGTTTAGATGTGTGGTAAACATGAGCTTCCTATGAGTTTGTCCGGGAGAGTTGTGTATATACAGGAGCAAGTGTCCGCTTTACAGATTAGAATCACGAGAAAAAGAGCGTAGAGTGCGAGCATAGTGGAATCTCGAGTAAAACAATGTTTTACTTTTTAAAAGTTATTCCTCCAAAACACGGAATCTCGCTTACCTTAGCTTTTTGATGAAGCGCTAGTAGTTCAGGCCAAAGATTTAATCAGACACTTAATGTTTTAGAAAGTTGGGTCTTTAATGATTTCACTGGACGATGTATGTGCACCTCCCAAATATCCGGAGGCCTACTCATAAGACCTATGGCGCACAGTTTCTTTGGAAAGTTTTGCGAGTCAGGCACTGACTATCCAATGATAGACGTCTAGTACGCACAACACAGACCACCCATCATGCACTATTAGCCATGGTGGGTTTGCCGTTATAAGAAGTATTCCCTGGTCTGTGAGTTGCATTCTCCCTTGGTTGGTATTCACTGTACACGGAGTAGAACAGGTGTGGCTTTGGCAATAATTTCTTAAGCGAAGCGATACGTTTCCTAAGCAAGAAAATGTGCCCTTCTCGTCAGTGAGTCACCAAGGATGCGTGCAACTAGTAAAAAGTATTAACTCAATTACATGTGCTTTGTTAGAACTCTTCGAGGCAGACCTTGGTGGTGAGGTGGCCAAATTAAAAATCCATGCTCCGGATACGACCTCTCGAACGGTAATACCTCCTCATATTGGCAATCAGGAATCAATCGTGAACTACAGAATATCGTGGCGACGGCGAAGGCTTGAGGGGTGTTAAATCCTGGACACTTCTCGGAAGCAGTTGATGACAGTAAGTCACTCTACTCAGTTACTTGTCCTATATATCCTGGGCCCAAGTGAACAGTCCTTCCTGCGGTCAAATATCACCGGCGTCTTCCATTTGGTAATTTTCACCACTAAAGGTGTCAACCTAGTACATGGGACAGCCCTCGACCAAGCTACGCAGCTCGCTTGCGTATTCTTTCGACTGACTAGGCCATACCATCACAAGCTGTTCATTACCATATCCCTCTGATTGGGAATAATTTATTTTCCCTTCATATAAGCCAAACCTACTATAGTTACCACCAAAAGATCAGTAACCCCAAACTCTATGCTCAGGCTGTTGCTGATGAAACGCTATGTTAACCTTACATACTCTTTCAGCTTCTTTCTAATTTGGGGATCCCTCTTCATCATGCTCAGTTCCCCTCTGGCAAACCTCCACTCATGAACGGGTGGGAAATAACTCAATTTCGGTGGGAAGTATTCGTCCTGTATCACTCAGCATAGAACCTCTAATGGAATAATTTATCCTTCTTCCCATCTGCTTCCAGTGTTCCATCACTTTACGGATAGACTATATTTTTTTTACAATTTTAGTTTTCTTCTTGCAACCTTGCGCCGCTTATTTTTATCAACATTTGTTGCGCGTATTAAGTAGGGAAAAAAACACGGCGCTCGCTAATCACAGGGTACAATTCTAATTGCTCGCGATACCAAAAAACGTTCACATTGGTCTTGTATGGACAAAAACATTGAACTTTACTTACATTTTTATACATGGTGCATTAACAAGACATAAGTTTCTAAACTGCATGGACACCTTAGCCAATGAAAAATTATATGTAAACGTAGCAGTTACTTAGCTGTTCTAGCTTCTATATGTATTGTTCCTAAACAGGAAAAAGCTATACAGCATACAGCTACTCGGCACGTTATTGTTCATATGTTTTTCTGTCGCCTAAAGGTGTTTGTTCATGACGAACTATGTATTCCTATAGCACCTATTTATAAAATTAGAAGTGAAGTTTCAATGTTTGTGTCTCATACTGCCTAATGTGTACGTTTTAGTTTGATATTTGGGGAGTCTCAAGCAAGGTACTACTAACGGCTGGGGAATATAACATGTGCTCTGCTAATATACGAATGTTTGCAAATTATTGGACTTATACCAATTGTTACCATGTACTATTATGTTACCACTCACAACGCACCTCAACAGACCACCAGTAGATTGCTCTTGTCTCCAGTCGTCGGCTATCTGCTAAGGGATATAGTCGTAAGATGATCCCATTATTTACTCAAGCTCCCAGCAAGTGAGTCTGGAGTATTCAGTGTGGTACCACCACCGCAAACTGGCATGGGACTAATGTTCACCAGATCCAGTGTACATGCAGCACTTTACTTGAATGACTTCACTATTCGCTGGGTATGGACACTCATTTGACGTTCAGATCTGGATATTTACCCACGTTCCGGCGGACATAAGCAGGCCTGGCAAAATAAGATTTGTGTTTCACATACAGTAGACAGCTCGAGTGGTGCTATGCTGTAGAATAGGGCACCGGTCAGCCACAGCAGACTACCTGGCCCCAGAGCCTAGTCAATGGGTCCTTCTTTGTACTTGGCATTCGTTTACTGGGATACTCTGAAAAAGTGCCACCCTCCTTAGGATATGGTCTCCCCCCTTTTATAGCAGGATCAGGCTTACCGTATGTCTCTCTCTTCCGATTTCCAGATGCATACAAGTTCTGGAGGAAGTCCTCAGTGGCAGTAAATCTTTCCACCATGGAGACAAGGTTGTCCATGCTTTTTGGGTCAGTATACCCCAGGAAGCACTGTATCCTCACTGGTAAGGCCAGTACAAACCGCACACACACCACTCATTTCACGATTTGGGCTGACGTGAGCTCCTCTGCCTGCAGCCACTTGCTGGTAAGGTGAAACGCGCATTTAATCTTGTGGCTTGCTGTTTCTTCGATCATTACTACACGCACTTATGGAGACTTCACCATTGCACAGACACGCCAAGGTGTATATACACTTTGATGTCTTGGACTAGCAGGTCAAAGTATGCTTTTTGGGTCTACCCACTTCAGGAAGTGAGGCCTGCATGTATAGCCCCACTGTCTTGAGGTAGCTACTCTCCCTCCGCAATCCTCTGTAGGTGGCCAGGTAGGTTTTATTGTCATTCTCGGCAGTCATTTCTGTGAGTGCCCTCTACACATGCTGACGGGGTGTCAACTGCAACCCCTGAGATGCTCCTTGTCTCTCCATCAATGTTTGCACCTGTTACAGCATCTGATTCACCATGCGCTGCTCTGTGGTGGTGACCTGGTGAGCCTACACAAGCAGATGATTGGTCTCGCTTTATGTCTTTACCGCTTCTTCATGCACCTGTTTTTGTAGCACATTAGCGTCATGTTGTGCAGTAACAGCTGGTGAGTTCTTTGAATCAACTGCTGGATCAGCTCGTCCATCTTGGCGGTTTTGGTCTGCAGCATAGTTGCCGGTTTCAGGACATGATTCACCACACTCTGTCTGTCTCTTTAAGATGCCCACATCCTCCACCATATGTAAGTAGTTGCCGCTCTGGGATCGCAGTAGAATTCATTGTAGACAGAGATACAGACAGGTTTTCTGGGTACAAACACAGGTCCTCCTGGGTTTTATTATCACAGCAGGTATTACAGTATGTAAAACGTGCCAAACATAAATGAAAACAGAAAATAAACTCCTGTAGTTTTCCCTCACTACACCTTATAGTCATCCACTGGCAATATAAGAGCCCCTGGATAACTCTTATGTGTTCCTTCCCAGGTCAAACTCCTTACCTGTGCAGTAGAACACCTGGTCAGCTGAGTAGCAGACTTATAAAGATCATCTAAACCCTGGCCTGAAACACGGGAGTAAGCACCCACCCATCACTTTGCTTACTCCCAATAAGAGCCATCCCAGGTTATGACTAATACAGCCACACTACCGCTAAATGGATGACAACCACTTACTGTGGCTAGCACAACAAACAAACGACTCCTACCTCACCAAGGCCATGTAACCCTGGTGACATGTGTATGCAAGAAATTTAGCTGAGATGTATATACCATTATGGACCTTCCCAGCCATTCTAATTCTCTATCTATCTATCTATCTATCTATCTATCTATCTATATTTGGATTCCACATTTTGAGAGATTCTACCACTTCAGATTGTACCACTAGCAATCAGTTGCCCTGCAGTGACCATATTGAATGATTTTATTCCCCATTGAATTAAAACATCAGCTCAGCAATGCAGTATATACAGTTGTATTGTAGTCTTTAAAAGGGGTATATGTTATATAGAGTTTTCATATGCTGGTATCCTGTAAGAATCACACTTGATAAATACTACCACATCGGATACTTGATTACTTTTATTGATCTGGGCTGAAAATGAACTGCTGCTACGCACTATTATTTATAACACATTAGAGGGACCATTGAACACGGCTTAGAGTATATTGCTCGTTTTAAACAGGCTGCATTGATGATTAAGGGAATTTTTTCCTATTGTTGACACATACAGTACAATTCAGAGAAATTTAAAAAAAAATAAACTAAAAATTAATATATTATGTATTGTTATTTTCTGTTTTCCTGTGGTTCCAGCATTTTGGCAAGATTAATGGAGTCATTTGAAGCACTCTTATTTCCTTCTAAAACAAAGGAAACCAGACAGATGCCATTGAAGGTCCATAGGATCCATCAAGATTTACTATTTAAACCCTTAGGCTCCATCATGGAGCAGGTATAAAGCTGAGACTGGTTTCATATGCTCTGGATGGCGGCTGTTAGTTATAGATGTTACCCGCTGATAGCGGCCTGCATCAGACCCAGATACAATGCTGTCTAACCATTAAGATGCCACAGTAAATGCGAATACAGCATCAATATAAATAGATATTAGGGCCGCAGTACGGTGCAGCTACCAGTTGGCATCCCCTAAAATGTAGTGATTGGGTGACATTCGGTTAACATGGCAGTGAGAGACCTAATGATAGCCTTTATGGCTGCCAATTTTCATATACCTGATATTCTGCAGTTAATTAGTACCTCAGTATAAAGTACAAGCGTATCGCCATGTCCTAACACAGTAGCATGCTATTTATCCCTGACTTTGAACATATACATGTTGAACATTGAACAAATATAAAAAAAAAAAACAGAACCAGAATTATGGTTTTGGGTCATCCTATCATTCAGAAAAAGTGGAATAAAAAAGGAATACAAAGTTATATACCCTCCTATCAGAACTGGACCTTGTTCCACAAAAGAAAAAAAAATACAAAAAACACCCAGCTCTAACAGAGGCAAAATAAAAAGGGAGTGATTTGAGAAAATTGTAAAGCAAAGCATAGCAAATTTTTTTAATTTTTTTATAGTTAAACATATTGAAAACAATATAAATCTAGCGGCATATGTATAAAAGCTGGCGCAGACTAGCTAGTCGGGCTTCTCAGTGTAGAATTTGTCAGTATTTATGAAAGTTTCTCACGGCACTTTACAAATGTGTTCCATTGTGAGACAAATGTGCGCAAATATATGCACCAAAAAAGTGCCTGACACAAATTTTGTCCCAGCCACTTTGAAAATGGCATGGATTAGTACTCCATTTTTGCTGCCCATTGTGTCAGAACACATTCATAAATGTGTCTAATATTATGAATGTGGTGCAACATGCCCCCTAAATATTGGTGAAGACTAGTGTTGAGCGATTACGTTGGCCATCGACATCGGTCGATGGTCGATAGTCGACCATCATCGACAAGATATTCGATGGTCGATGATTAGTGATGAGCGATTGCGTTGGCTATCGAGATCGAGCGATAGTCGATAGTCAGCCGCTATCGATAAGGTTTTTCGATAGTGAGCATCGATTATGCGCGATTACCATTAAAGTCTATGGGGAGAGCAACAACACCATTCATTCATTAACACCCAAACAAGGCTGGGAGAAGCTGAAATTACATCCACAACAGTCAAATGGATACGTGCTACATCTTAGGCAACACACTTAGGTTATAAAAGTCACAGAAAAAAAGTCACAGACCATTCATTATCCCTGTCTTGTACCACAGCCTGACCATTTAAACCTGCATCACCCACAAATTAAAAAGTGCCAGAAGGCAGTATGATTTGAACCATCATGTTACTTGAACTGGACATTAAATATCCCTGTCCTGGAACGCAGCATGAGCCCCAAACCTGAATGACCCCCAGATTTAAAAAGTGCCGCAAAAAGGAGTCTTTCAACCACCATTTTAGTTTCACTGGACATTGACTATACCTACCTGGACCGCAGTATGACCATTAAACCTGTCTGACCCCCAGATTTAAAAAGTGCCGGGAAAAGGAGTCTGTTATGTCTGTATCTGTTATTTTTTTCGTACAATACACCGGTATTTTTTGCACCTTTAAATTCACCTGTGGTTGACTTTGGGATATTGCTGTTTTAAGATTTACGTGGATGCTTTGTCAATAAACAAAGCTGGGTGCGCAAAAGTCAAAAAACACGTATCTGTTATGTATCGTATAATACACGGTATTTTTTGCACCTTTCAATTCACTGTGGTGAATATAAAAATTGCTGTTTTAAGATTTACATGGGATGCTGCGTCAAGAACAATGCTGGGTGTGCAAAAGTCAAAAAACACGTAACTGTTATGTTTTGGGTTTTATAATAAACGGTTTTTTTTGCCCTTTCAATTCATCTGGGTGAATATAGAATTGCTGTTTTAAGATTTACGTGGATGCTGCCGTCAATGAAACAATGCGGGGTTTGTGCAAAAGTCAAAGACACGTAACTGTTATGTTTTCGTATGATACACGGTTTTTTTTTTGCACCTTTAAATTTCCCACCTGTGGTGAATATAGAATTGCTTTTTTAAAAGTTTTACGTAGATGCTGCGCCCAATGAACAATGCTGGGTGCGCAAAGTCAAAAAAACCGTAACTGTTATGTTTTGATATAATAAACGGTATTTTTTGCACCTTTCAATTCACCTGTGGTGAATATAGAATTGCTGTTTTAAGATTTACGTAGATGCTGCGTCAATGAACAATGCTGGGTGAGCAAAAGTAAAAAAAACACCTAACTGTTATGTTTTTGGTATTTTAAACGGTATTTTTTGCACCTTTTAATTCACCTGTGGTGAATACAGAATTTCTGTTTTAAGATTTAACGTAGATGCTGCGTCAATAAACAATCTGGCTTTGCGCAAAAAAACAAAAAACACGTAACTGTGATGTATTTCGTACGTTTACACGGTATTTTTGGCAACGAGCAACCTGTGCTGACTACAGATTGCTGTATTTTAATATAAAATGCAAGGTGGATAAAATAAAAAGTCACAGGTGTAATGGGTAAAATTGAAAATGAACAAACCCATCTGAATGTATACTGATAATAAAAGTGGAGTTTTTTCAGCTAACAAAGAGACCTGCAGTTACTAGAAATGATTTTGATCCAATATAAGTTTAAGGCTTCCCAATATCCCGGAAATATTTCAATAGCAAACTGTTAATAATAAAGATATTCCACTACAATGTCTCACTAAGTCTGGGTGAACTTTTTTCCAGTGTTTTTTTACAGATTGAGATTGTCTTTGTTCGCCCGCGGGCCCCCAGCCCCCCCCCCCCCCCCCCCGCTCCCCCGCCGTGAATTTACAGCGGGAGATGCTGCTTTAAAATTCTCTAGCTAACTACATAAAATCTTCAAATCTCTAATCTAACTAAATTGGAAGGATCACAGCTAATAGTAGAGGTTTCTCTGTGCAGAAAAAGACTATTTCGCTGACTGTTTGGCCACAGGCAGAGCGCCAGGTCCTATCCCTATGAGACGCTGAAGACACTGAGGCTGAAACAGGAACGCTGTTCTATGTAAAACGAGGTCATGTGATTTTTCCCGCCAATTCGCAACCATACACAAACCGTCATGACGTCGCACACAATCTCACCCTGCTCTATTCTGTAAAATTTTGCTGGCCGCCAAAATTACAGGAAGCGCCGAAAAAGGCGCGATCTTAATAGATGATGCTAAGATTTTAACATTAATTATCGCATGATCTGGAAATTTCGATCACCATAAAAACCTTGCCGATTTCAACTTTGTCGATAAAAATCGCTCAACACTATCGATGATAGATTATGATCGATGACCATTAAAGTCTATGGGAGAGCAACAGCACCTTCATTCTTACACCCAAACAGGCCTGGAGAAGCTGGAATTAACATTCACAACAGTCAAATGGATATGTGCTACATCTTAGGCAACACACTTAGGTTATAAAAGCCACAGAAAAAAAAAAACACAGAAACCCTTCACTATCCCTGTCTTGCACCACAGCATGGCCTAAACCTGCAATGACCCAGCCACAAATTAAAAAGTGTCAGAAGGCAGTATGATTTGAACCATCATTTTAGTTGAAAGGACATTGAATATCCCTGTCCTGGAACGCAGCATGAGCCCCAAACCTGCATGACCCCCAGATTTAAAAAGTGCCGAAAAAAGGAGTCTTTGAACCACCATTTTAGTTTCACTGGACATTGACTACACCTGTCCTGGGCCACAGCATGAGCCCCAAACCTGCATGACCCCAGATTAAAAAGTGCCGGAAAAAGGAGTCTTTCAACCACCATTTTAGTTTTACTGGACATATACTGTCCCTGTCCTGGGTAGCGCTTGCCCCTCCGTATGAGTGCGGACCAATTGAGCTTCACTTGGAAATACTGGTGGTTAACGCTCCTGTTCCACCCAGGTGCCCTTTTTCTTGGCATTCTTTTTCTCATTTTACTCAATGTGCTGGAGGAAATTGTCTCTGTACTTTGTTCTCTGTCCGTGCTCCATACTCCATGTCCTCTGAATAACCTACATCTGGTCAAGTTTTCCTGTACCTCCCTTGTACAATTCAGAGGAATTTTTTTACCAGCTATTTTGTACATGCAAGTTTTCTAGAAAACTTTTTAAAATAGGATGGAATCCCACCATGTCTTTGTTTCTCTTTTTTTAATTGTATTAAATGGGTTGTCTCAATACAGGGATTGATAGCTATGTTAAAGATCTTGCAAAAACAAGTCATTTTGCAATATGTGTCCATTAACAGTGTCCTACCTATTCCCATCACCCTTGAGCCACTCTTGACAATTGTGAAGAACAAATGTCTGTTAGAAACAACATTTTTTTATAATAGGACCTGTAGTATTGCTGCATTTCAAAGCAGCATGACCCAAAAAATTATAAAAATGACTTCTCAGCCACTGTTAAAAATTGTGAGGGAGAAATGCCACTTAGAAGCCACATTTCTGTTCCAAAGGACCATGATTATTGCTGTATCTCACAGCAACATGACCTCAAAACCATTGACAATGCGAAAACTTCTAAAGATAAAGTGAGTAAATGGAATACGGTGTTGTCATGAAACCTTGCTGTCTTTTACAGTCTCCTCACAGCAAAACCAGCAAAATGAACTGTTGGGAAAAGAGAATAAAAATTGCAGTAAGAAATGATCTTTTAAAAAACATTTTTCAAGAGGACCTTTTGTGTTTGAAGAGGAATGTAAAGATAGACCGGCAACTAATGGGTGACCTCGGCAATTGGGGCCACAACATCATCAGAGATCCATGCCTGATTCATCTTGATTAAAGTCAACGACCACATTATCTGTGGAAACCCGGATGCGTTTGTCTTAAGACTCCTCCAGCTGTGCTGAAGGTCCGCTCAGATATGACGCTGGCTGCTGGCAGGAACAACACCTCTATGGCGTGGCGAGCGAGCTGGGGCCCCATTCGTCCATTTTGGATACCCAGAAGTCTATTGGGTCCGAACACATACAAAAACATCGGTGTTGAGACGCAGATAGTCGTCCCACCATGATCTTAAGCTGGTCTCTGTGTGTTGGATGTGTGCCCTGCATTGCATGCGTTGGTGAGTTGGTAAATAAAGTTGCCAGAGGTCACCCATTGGCTTCTGCCACCTTGCCTGCTGCTGCTGCCGCTACGGATACTTGACACTCTACTGCTGTCATGTCGCTGATGTTGTTCCACCGTGACATTTGGGGAACGTGAAGCAGACGCAACAGATTCTCCAGTTGATCAATCAGCAAGGTCTCCATTTCCTGCATTTTACTCTCTATTTGGGTGGGAGGAAGGAAAGTGCTGTTTTGTACCGGGGATCCAGGAGGGTGGCCCCCCCAGTAACTGTTTTCATTTTGAGGGCCCCTTAATACGAGGATCATGTTGGAGGAAAATGAGCATCCAAGCACTCATGTGAGAGATGGAGCCTTGATTTCCCAAGCCTCTGGGTCGAGGGGCACTAGCAAACTGATCTTCCTCATCTTCCTCCTCCGCCTCAAACTCGCGCCAACCTCTTTCCAAGGCAGGGACGTCGGTAACATCGGTGTCTAGGAATACCTCCTCCTCCTCCTCCACTCTCTCTGGCCAGCTTCAACACAGCCCTGACTTGCCTGAGATGATGCACCCCTAGAGCTGATGCGCCACCTTGCACTAGCCCTGGACCCCGAACCACTGCCTAATGAAGACCGATAAAATTGTGAAACTGTCGGGCCTTGTGGATTTGATGGAGAGAAAGGCTCCGTGTCCGCATCTGTGTCCGTCTCCTCCTCCGTCACCGGCGGGACCTGTTGTTTCAGAGTGTCCAACCATCGTTCCAGAACTAAGATTACCACAATGCTCATGCTGACAAGGGCATTGTCCGCACTGACCATTTTGGTGGCTTCTTCAAAACTGGCAAGGATGGTGCAGAGCTCTTTCACCTGCCTCCACTCTCGGTGGCTCAACACCCCGAGGTCCGCACCGCTGCTTGTCAGGCTATGTGTCACTTCGTACTGCGTAATGGCATTGTGCTGCTGCCACAATTGCTGGAGCATGTGGTGGGTGGAATTCCAGCATGTTGCCACGTCAACAATGAGACGGTTGACGGGGAGGCCAAGCTGACGCTGCAACGCAGCCAGGCGGGACGAAGCAGGGTGCGAACGGCGGAAGTGCGAACTTAGACTTCGAGCCTTCCTCAGCAGGCAGTCCAGACCCGGGTAGCTCTTTAGAAATTTCTGGAAGACAAGGTTCATGACATGTGCCAGGCAAGGGATGTGCTCCAGCCTACCGATCTTAAGGGCGGCCAGCAGATTTCGCCCGTTATCGCACACCACCTTGCCTGGCACAAGGTTTTTGGCAAGCTCTTGACCTGTGTGTGGACGGTCTCCAAGACAGATTAATTTCAACACGGCCTAGTTTCTCTGGGCACGTGATGCCACCAGAGGACCTTGGGGGAAAGAACCCTGCACCATCCCTGAGGTTTTGAAGAGCGTGCGCCAAGCCTGAGAGCCACCGTCACCCCCAGAGACATCCACCCAGCTCACCCAGTGAGCTGTCACAGAGATATAGTGGCCTTGGCCGTGCTTACTAGTCCATGTGTCGGTGGTGAGATGGACTTTTCCGGCCACAGATGCAGACAACGCGCTTGAAATTTTAGATGACACGTGGCTGGCCAGGGCAGGGACGGCTTTTCTGGCAAAGAAATGCCTGCTCGGCATCTGGTATTGGGGGCCATGATGTGGCTGAACCCATCTGTGTCCACCAGACGGAAAGGCAACATTTTCAAGGCCAAAAGCCTGGCAATGCCGACATTCAGGCTTTTGGCTTTGGGATGGTTTGGGTTAAAGTGTTTCTTCTGCTCCCAAACCTGGAAGACAGAAGGCTGGCTGCTAGACTGGCCGCTGTACAGCGTGCAGGTCATCAAACTGGCGGGAGGAGAAGGGGTAGGATGGGTCTCTGGTGGTGCTGGTGGTACTCGGGCGACGGTGGAGGCTGAAGCGGAGGCTGATCCCTGATCATGACTCTGAGAGACATGGGCAGCTGAGGAACGCTTGGTGGTGGCAGAGGAGGAGGAGGAGGTGGAGACAGAGGGTGTGACAGTGGTTGGAGGCCCGGCGTCGGTCTGGCCTTTTTTGGCCAAGTGTTGCCTCCATTTCAACTCATGCATTCGCTGCATGTGACTAGACATGTTGGTGGTGGTTAACCATCTAAGGTTCTTGCCTCTACTTATGCGTTTACGGCAAAGGCGGCATATGACATCGCTGGGTGAATCAGAGGCTTGCTCAAAGAAGGCCCAGGCTTGAGAGGTCCTGGACCTTTTTGACGGCGATAAGCGAGGAGCGGGGTTTGCGCTGACCTTGGCTGCCGGAAGCATATCAGCGGACTTCTGCGACCGCCCTCTCCCTTTTTGAGGTGGAACCCGTACTGACACTACCCCATCGTCTTCCTCCTCATCCAGTGATGAAGCGCTTGCAAGCAAATTCTGCTGAAAAGACCACGTTGGATATGCAATTTCGTCATCATCATCATCAACACAGGTGACTTTGTCGTCCTGACATTCTGCATCCAGGAGCTGCGGGCTACAAGCAAGAGGGACTGCAAGGCGTTGCCGACCGCCCGGGATTTTTGCTGATTGACCGGCTTCCTTCTCCTCCTCTGATGGCATCAGTAACTGGGCGTCAGAGCAGAGAAAATCATCCTCTTTGGCCTTGATCTTTTAACATGCCTTCTGACCCCAACCGCATTTTGTCAGCAAAGAGGTCTTCAGAAAATGGATTATCCACAGTGGTGGGTACACGAGTTGACATTTGGGCTGTTTCATGTTGGACGGATGCTGATGACGACATTTGTGGCCGTGACTGGGAGGACGAGGAGGTAAGACTGCTGGATGCAGGTTGCATTAACCACTGAAGGACAGATTGGCGACGCTGTTCGTTACTGAGATTCACAGGGCCCTGACCCAGCGATGACAGGCCTGACGGTCCTGAAACTGACAATCTGCTGGCATGCGTGTTGTCGCCAGCACTGGAAGGAGTACCTTCTCTCGTACCTTTACCTCCATGTCCTACCCCCCTCTTCGCTCGCTTACCACCTTAATTTCGCTCCATGTTCAGAAATATAAAAATTTGAGAAGGTATGGAAGAGTTTTGGAAAGTCTCTTATTAAAAGACGGCAAATCACAGCTATTCTCAAATCCCTCAAATCAAAACAAAATTGCTGGATTTAAATTTAACTGCAAAGTAGATCTATCAACAAAGCTTGACTGACCAAAAGTGAAAAAAACACCTGTCTGAATTGTATACGGATATTAAAAGGTATTTTTGGCACCTTTCAATTCACCTGTGGTGACTACAAAATTGCTGTATTCAAATTTAACTGCAAAGTAGATCTATCAACAAAGCTGGCCTGCGGCAAAGTGAAAAAACACGTATCTGAAATGTATTCAGGTAATAAAAGGTATTTTTGGCACCTATCAATTCACCTGTGGTGACTACAAAATTGCTGTATTCACATTTAAGTGCAAGGTGCCTCAATGAACAAAGCTGTAGTGCGCAAAAGTGAAAAAACACATATCTGTAATGTATTCGGATAATAAAAGGTATTTTTGGCACCTATCAACCTGTGCTGACTACAAAATTGCTGGATTCTAATTTAACTGCAAGGTGGCTATATCAACAAAGCTGGAATGGGCAAAATTGAAAAAGAACACCTATCTGAAATGTATACTGATAATAAAAATGGAGTTTTGCACCTAACAAAGAGACCTGCAGTTACTAGAAAAGATGTGTATCCTAATATAAGTTCAGGCTGCCCAATATCCAGGAAATATTTCAATAGAAAACTGTTAATAATAAAGCTATTGCAGTGCAATGTCTACACTAAGTCTTGGTGAACCTCATCCAGTATTCTTTATAGAGCTTGTCTGTGTTCGCCCGCCCCCCTCCCCTCGCGACTTTACAGCTGTAGATGCTCCTTTAAAATTCTCTACCTAACTACATAAAAATCTTCCAATCTCTGATCTAACTAAGTTGTAAGGATCACAGCTAACATGGAGCTTTCTCTGTGAAGAAATAGAATAATTTCGCTGACTCTTTGGACACAGGCAGAGCACACGTCCTAACTGCTAATGAGACGCTGAAGACACTGACATGAACAGAAAGGGCTGTTCTGTGTAAAACGAGGTCATGTGATTTTCCAGCCAATCGCAACCATACACATCCCAGTCATGACGTCGCACACACATCTCACCCTGCTCTATTCTGTAAGCTGATTTGCTGGCCGCCAAAATGCCAGCAACCGCCGCAAATGGCGCACTAATACCAGATGATGCACATATTTTAACATACATAATCGCATGATCTAAAAATTTCGATCAACATATAAACTCTGCCGATTTCATCTTTGTTGATAATAATCGCTCAACACTAGAGAAGACAAAATTGTCAGCGTGCATCCACGGTGCAAGACCTTTTATAAATATGTGGGACAGGGCCCACAACAATTTTTAACTGATCTGCAGAAAACACCTAGCATGTTATTGTTACTGAACAGTGAGTGCCATAAAAACAAAACCACCACAAAAATGATGCAATTGAATTTTTTTCACCTTCCAGACCTCAAAGAATGTTTTTGCATGTCCTAGCACATTACATGGTATTTTAAATGTGCTGCAAAAAATATTCATACTCTTTAAACTTTTCCTCATTTTTAAATGTTAAAGCCACAAACTTAAATTTATTTTTTGTGATAGAGCAACAAACAGTAACAACTATTTGTGAAATATAAATAAAATTATATGTCCTTTTCCAAATTTTTGCACATTAAAAAACTGAAAAGTGTGGCATGCACATGTTTTCAGCCTTCCTAAGTCAATGCTTTTTAGGACCACCTTTAGCTGCAATTACAGCTATAAGTCTGTTGAAGATGTCTCTACCACCTTTGCAAATCTAGAGGCTGCAATTTTTGTCCATTCTTCTTTGCAAAATAGTTCTGTTTCCGTCAGATTGGTTGGCAAATGTTTTTGAACAGCAATTTTCAAGCCATGCCACAGATTCCCATTGAGATTTAGGTCTGGACTTTGCCTGGGTCATTTTAACGTATGAATGTGCTTTGATTTGAACCATTCCATTAGCTTTGGCTGAATGTTTGGGGTCATGTCCAGATGAAAGGTGAACCTACACCTTAGTTCAAGTCTTTTTGAGCTTCTAACAGGTTTTTCTCCAAGATTTTTTGTTTTTAGCTTCATATACTGTATCTTATCATCAACTTTGACCAGTTTCCCAGACACTGCTGAAGCAAAGCATCCCCACAACATGTGCAGTGTTGACTTTCCTCCACAATACATAGTTTTTTGCAAACTGCAAATGGGACTTCTTATGAATTGCTTTCAAAAAGTGCCTTCTTCTTGCCACTCTTCCATAAAGGCCATATTCATTTAGTACACAACTAATAACTATCCTGTTTGAGTCTGGCCTCTTGGCTACTTCTCTGATTAATTCTCTCTTTGCCTCAGCTGTCAGTTTAGCTGGACAGCCTTGGTAGGTTAGCTGTTGTGCCATACTCCTTGTTCAGAGCTTGGGTTATTTTTGAAAAACCTAACCCTGCAATATACTTTGCCATAACTTTATCCTTGAGCTATCTGCTGTGGTCCTTAGTTTTTATGCTGTTTTTCACTAATGTTCTCTAACAAATCTCTGAGGCTTTCACAGGACAGTTATACTGAGAATAAATAACATATAGATGTACTCTATTTATTAATTAGGTGACTTATAAAGGCAACTGGTCACACAGGATTTTATTTAGAGGTATCAGAGTATGAGGGGCTGAATGCATATGCCAACCACACTTATCAGTTTTTGAATGTAAAAATTTTTTGAAAAGCATGTATTACTTTCTGTACACTTCACAAATACTTGCTACTGTATGTTGCTCTATCACATAAGATAGCAATAAAATACATTTATGTTTGTGGCTGTAACATTTATCAATGAGGAACAGTTCAAGGGGTATGAATGCTCCCACTACACTATTATAAACCATATCTTGTCCCGCAAAAACGAACCATCATACATCTATGTAGTTAGATAAATAGAAAAGTTATGACTCTTGGAAGACAGGAAGGAAAAATAACAATGGTGAAAATTGCTGCATCCTTAAGGGGTTGAAAATGGACCGGTTATACAAGTTATGAATCTGTTAACTATAAAAGCCTTGATGGTAGAGTGAGTTGAAGGTAAATTACAGAAACATGGGACTAAATTTACTCAAAAACACAACAAGGCTATACTTACAGCTCAATGGCTGGAACATAGACTGAACCCAGTAGGAGGCAACCCAAGCCCTGTGCTACTTGGGAATGGTAAAACAGGTGCAGATAATTAATGAACAGAAGTTAACACACCACTCAACTAGGAAAGCAGCTGAATGATAAAAAAAAAAAAAAACTGCACATTATATAAATACCAATACACTCCAGTACACAAAAAAGCCACAGTATATTACATTGAGAGACAGTACAAATGCAAAAATAGCGATAAGACAACCACTCACACGCCTTCTATGTATGAGGGAGGTGATTGCTGGTATCATAATTGCATACATACGATACAAAAGGGTGCCATAAATGCAGATACATGCTGGCTTGCAGCCTATGACGCCTCTACTATTCGATTGGACAGGCTGCTCAAAACTTTTTACATGTCCAACACAAAATACCGACACCCTCTTCTCTCCAGTACTGGAAAAATATAAAATATGAGGTATTAATTGATATAGTGGCCACTATATTTTTACAAGCTCACAAACCGCATCAAGGTTCCTTGTATCTTGCAAGTCCCTACACTACACAATCCAATTTCAGCAGCACTCTACTAGCACTAAGAAACAATCAAAAGAAATGTAGGAATAATTAGAAAAGCATTTCTGCTACTTTAGATACATGAAATGTTTCTTTTGGCTATTTTTTAGGCTAGTAGAGTGCTGCTAATATTGGATTGTGTTCATATTTTACTCCCACACCAGCATGCACCTTTGCTCATTTAAAAAAAAAAAAAAACAAAAAAAAAAAAAACTTTTTGGATGTGTAGACTAAATATTGCTTTTCTAGACTGTTTGTATGGGGAGGGCGCTGCCCCCACTTTGGCTTTTGCTCTCGTGCCCATCTGCACAGGTTTTTAAATCAATGCAGAATAGCTTGTAACTGGAATATTCTCTTCCTGAAATGTGGAGGTCTGAACAGGCACCAAGAGAGGTAACATGTAGAGTAGGTTCCCATCTGTACTGAAGTCACCTTGCCAACGGGAGATGGGCTTATTACAGTTTTGATCAAATATGTGCACTAAGAACCTCAAATTTTCATGTATCTAAAGTAGCAGAAATTCTTCTCCAATAATTTCTATGTTTCTTTTGACTGTTTTTTAGTGCTAGAAAACTGCTGATATTGGATTGTGTTTGCATTTTACTGCCACACCAGCATGCATCTATGCTCATTTAAAAAAAAAAAAAAAAAAGTTTTGGATGTGTAGACCAAATATTCTTTTTCTAGAGTCCCTACACTAGCTATTTACAAAAATAAATAAATAAATAAATTACAGAAAAATTAGACTAAATTTACTCAAAAACACAAAGCCATACTTATAGCTCAATGGCTGGACTATACAGTAGATTGAACCAAGTAGGAGGCAACACAAGCCACTGTTCTAATTGGGAAAAGTAAAACAGGTGAAGCTCAATGACCATCCCAGTTTTGACTTTCGTGACAGCGCCACATTTTTCAAATCTGATGTGACACTTTATGTGAGAATAACTTTTCAATACTTTTACCTATCCAGGTGTTTAAGAAAATGTTTTCTTGTGACAAATTGTTCTTTAACCCATTCCCGACATAGGATGTATCCAACTGGAAGTGTGTTTCAGCAAATGGACACGTGGGTATGTCCCGGAGATCGTGAAGACTTACAAGCAAGCCGCGCACGATTGCGACATGGGACCCGCGGTATATTATTGCTGGCCTCATGCCACATCACCCACAGCCGGGGTGAGCTACGGTCGCAAGTGATTAACTCTTAGCTGTTGCGATCTATCATGATGACGATAGCTAAAGTAGAGATAGGAGGAGTGAGCTCCTCATGTCTATAATTGGCGCAGCAGCGGCACCCAGTTGTATCCATACCTGACATCCCCAGAGTTTAATAAACACTTCCGGGCTGTCTGTGACATCATCATGCCTGCTGCATTGTGGGCATGGCAATTGACATTCGCCATGGAGACCAGTATAGAGCATTTTTGCTCTGTACTGATCTGTATTGTATCAGTGATCTAAGGATCACTGATACACATCCCCTGTGGGGAAAAGTGTAAAAAAGTAAAAAGAAAAATACAAAAAATAAAACACATACGCCGCTCTTCTTTGCAAACAGCAATAACCCCAAAAAATATAAAAAAAATAAATAAAATAAACATATTTGGTATCGACACGAGTGTAACAACCTCTCCTATAAAAAATGTAATGTTAATTAACCTGCACGGTGAACACCGTAGAAAAAAACCAAAACACAGAATTGCGATTTTTGTTCATCCCACATCACATAAAATGCAATAAAAAGTCATCAAAAACTCATATAAATGCCAGAGTTGTGGCAATTAGAACATAGGTTCATCCCGCAAAAAAAGTACTAACACAGCTGTATACGGAAAAATAAAACAGTTATGGCTATCAGTTTTACGCAATAAAAACTTTTTTTTAAAAGTGCATCAACATAAAAAAAATATATAAACTGGGTATCGCCATGATTGTATCGACCCCAAGAGTAAAACTGACATGTCATGTATACTTCATGATGAGCGCTGTTAAAAATAAAAAACACTAAGATTGCAGTATTTTCTTCACCCTGCCTTCCAAAAAATTTATTTTAAACCGATTAAAAAGCCTTGTCCCCTAAAATTTATACCAATAAAAACGTCAACTCACCCCGCAAAAAACAAGCCTCCCTACATATATCCGTAAACAGAAAAATAAAAAAGTTATGGCTCTTAGACTATGGTTAGAGATTGGCGAATTTCTAAAAAATTCGATTCGGTGACTTCGCCGAATTTTCAGACAAAATTTGTTTTGGTCTGAATTACTTCGGGACGAATCGCGTTAAAAAACTGCTATTTCCAGGCTGCACAGAGCCTGCAGGGTGCTGTAGAACGTTGTGCCATGCTTAAATATGCAGAGGGAGCTTGGTTTGGTCTTCATACAATGTTGTGTTTTAGTATGACACGCACATGACTGCCGCCGCTCTTAGAATCGCTTCACTCTAAAATTCCCTGGGCACTTAAGTGGAAAAACTGACCAAAAAACTCAAGTGGGAATGTAGCCTGATAAAGTCATGGCAGCGAAAGCTGGAAAAAAACAAGCTGAGAGCTCAGGTGGCAACATCAGTGACAGAGTGTGGAGGTGACGGCGGCAGGAGTAAAAGCATGAGGTCAGAGAGTGGCACAATGACACAGTGTGGAGGTGACCACAGCAGAAACAACAGCAGCAGCAGTAGGAGGTCAGAGAGTGGCACAATGACACAGTGTGGATGTCACGGCACCAGCAACAGCAGCAGCAGCAGCATGATGTCATAGAGTGGCACAATGACAGATTGTGGAGGTGGGTGGCAATACCAGTCCCTGGTAGAGATGGTTGGTGGCAGATGGAGAAACTGTCAGATGATGTGTGGCATCAGGGGGGTGGCGGCATCAGAATAGTGGCTGAGGCAGGTAGTTTGAACCCAGACTCATTTCTTACAGTTTGGGTGAGGCGTCATGGCTGATGTAGTCTGACGCCTAAGGCATTGGTGTGTGGAAATCCTGGCCGATCCACGCCTGATTCATCTTGACAAAGGTCAGTCGTTCCACTCCACTGCAAACTCGGCAAGTTGCGGCCACACATCCAGTTTGGCTGCCCAGTAGTCCAGCGGATCTTCTAACTGAGGTGGCAGAGTGCTGTCCTAGTAGGCCACCACCTGTTGGTTCAGGGTCTGCTCCAGGTCCTGCTGCTGCTGCTGGCGACTGCCCTCCTCACTAGGCATGTGAAGGAAGCTGCTCATCAGTGACTCCAGACTTATGTTGCTGCTGATGGAGCTGGTACTGCTCCTACCCCCCCCCCCCACCTTCCCCCAGCAGCCGCGGCAGTAGTACGTGAGCGCTGAAGAACCTCCCGGTCAGACCTGTCAGAGGAGGGATGATGCTGCACATAGGCAGCGACCAACTGACTACGGAGGATTTCCCTATAGTATTTGAGTTTTTCCTCCCTCTCAATAGCTGGGAAAAAGGCTCCCATTTTGGACCGGTAGCAAGGGTCCAATAGGGTGGAGAGCCAGAAGTCATCCCTCTGCCGGATGCTGACTATTCGGCTATCACTAGCCAGGCAAATCAGCATGCTGCGGGCCATCTGCACAAGTGACTCCGAGGGGATCTCTGCCTCCATCTCCACTGTATGCTGCCATGGTGCTTGCGGGTCATCTGCCTCGTCTTCCTCATCTCCATCTACCTCCTCCAGCTGCTCCTGCTCCTCCACTCTTGTCACCTGGGTAGAAAATCCACTCATTTCACAAGACAATGCTTCTGCTCCAATGTTCTCCCCCTCCTCCTCCTCCAACTCCTCCATTTCAGTCCCCACCGGACTCATGTGGCCACGAGATGTAGTCGCCACGTCTCCAGTCGCCTGCCCAGACAGATTTTTCAGCATCTGTTCCATGACATGAAGCAGTGGAATGATGTTATTCAACCCGTAGTCCTGGCGACTGACAAATAACGTGGCCTCCTCGAATGGCCTCAACAAACGGCAGGTGTCACGCATGAGCTGCCACTGGCTGACATCAAAGTTACACAGGGGATTACTCCTGTCTGCCTGGATCATCAAAAAATCGTTAATGGCCTTTCTCTGTTCATACAGTCGGTCCAACATGTGCAGGCTGGAATTCCAACGGATGGAAACATCGCATATCAGAATGTGTTGGGGGAGGCCGTTCTGCCGCTGCAACTCGAGGAGGGTGTTCCTAGCTTTGTATTAATGGATGAAGTGCATGCACAGTTTCCTGGCCATTTTCAGAATCTTCTGAAGATTGGTGGAAGACTTCAGGAACATTTTCACAACCAGATTGAACATGTGCGCCATGCAGGGCGCATGGACCATCCCACCTCGGTGCAGCGCGGACACCATGTTCCCCCCATTGTCCGTCACCATGGTTCCGATTTGCAGTTGGCGCGGAGAAAGCCACACATCGATTTCTGGCTGCATGACGCGGAGCAGTTCCTCTCCTATGTGACTTCGTTCAACGAGGCAAGCCAGGTGTAGAACTTCGTGACACCGCTGTGCCCTACACATGTGGTATGATGGACCAGCACTTGTGGAGGCTGAGATGGTGGTGGTGGAGGAGGAGGCGGACATTGGCGCAGGTGCAGCAGTTTGACAACGTGGAGGAGAAAGCGGCGTCTGCTGTCAAAGTTGTTGGTGTGGCTGGGCAGGAAGCACATTCACCCAGTGGACCGTAAAGGACATGTACTGGCCCTGACCGTAGTTACAGCTGCCATGCACCTTGGAACAAACCAATCAGCTCAAGGGCTGGCCCACCTTCTACATATTTGTGAAGTGCTGATACTGCCTTTTTAGAAAAGAAATTACGGCTTGCAACTCTCCATCTCGGCGCAAGCCATTAGTTCTCTGAACAGTGCAGAGTTCACCATTTGGAAAGGGAGGGACTGCAGTACCAACAACTTGGACAGGAGCACGGTCAGCTTCTGCACCTTAGGATGGTTAGACGCATACTGTTGTCTCTTTGAAATCACCTCGTTGAACGACTGCTGGCGCCCTAAGTAGCGAGGAGCAGCAGCTTCTGGACTGGGAGATGATGGCAAAGAGAAACAGCTCCCTTCTGCAGAGGTGGTGGAGCCTTGACTGGCTGCAATGGCATGCGTGCCACTGTGCGCTGCTGCTGCTGTTGCTGCGGCGGCAGGATGGACCACCACATCTGAGCCATGGTTCTCCCAGGCCACCGGATGGTGACGCTGCATGTGTTGATACAGGGCGGTGGTGCCAATGTTAGCTCCCTGGCCACGCTTTACTTTCTGCCCACAGATTCTACATATACCCATATTTGGCTCCTCCGGTGCCTTAGCAAAGAACTGCCACGCCACCGAGTAGCTGATTTTACCGCCAACGCTCCGCACTGAGTGACTACTACCACCGCTGCTTCGCTGAGCCCCTGTGCCACTACTTTCTTGGACCTGCAAAGTGGATTTTCTACCCCGTGGCCGTTTGGCTCCCGACCTCGCACTGCTGACTCACGGCCACACTACCCACTTGCTGGCTGCACCGCTGCCTGATGCGCAAACTGACATCCTCCTCTCCTGACGATGATGAAGCCCTTGCTTCACCCGGCTCCCAAGTGCGGTTGGCTACATCATCATCGATTATTGTTTGATCTTCACTGCTGTCCTCCTCAACGGTCTTAGTATGCAGAGGCTGACCCCTCACAACATGACCTCCCATGCCACTCTCCACATCTATACTTTGCCGCCTACTGCAAGAAACCGGGGATATTGGCCACATTTCTTCGTTGCCAAGTAGCTGCTGACTGTCCTCCTCAAATTGTTCATCCTCGCTGTATAGTGGCGCTAAGCCCAGACCACATAGTAGATCTCTGGCTGAGGGAACCGAATGGGACTGTTGCGGGTTGAGGACAGGTGAGGGCCGCTGACCCACTCCCGGGCCATGCCAACTAATGGTTGTGTCTGATGTTCCCACCGACTCTTGGCTGGGGTTGTCATCTGGGAGGAAGTGGATGACCTAGTCAACCAATCAACAACCCTCGGGTTGCTGGTCAACACACGGCTGCTAGATGACACCAGCAGTTCTGTCCTCACCGAGTGACCCCTGCTGCGACGTCCCCTTACTGTGCTGTGACCTGGGCCTGCTCCAGGAATGTTTGTGCCACTGCCACTCGCATGTGAAGAGCCTGTCACATCTCTGTCTGAAATACTGTTTGTTCAAAAATGTACAGACTCTGTTTAATGAAGATATCTGTATATGATAAATAGACACCCTGTATTTGACTCTTCGATATAAATTGTGCTCCACAAAATGGCCAGGAAATATGTACTTGTATGTGCCGTTTAAAAACACTGTGTATTTTACTGAATGTAAAAGCACAAACAGGCTTAATTAACCTTCGGATATGAATCATGCTACAGGAAAAATTTCTTCTTTGGCGTTTCTTTTAGTGACCAAAACAGCAGACAAAAAACACCGAATTAAACGTTGGATGTAAATTGTGCCAAAGAAATGAGCTGCCAAAAATTGCCAGCTCTGTAGCGTGTTAAAACGACGTGTATTTTACTGACCACAACAGCAGTAAAACGCTTAATTAACCTTCGGATATGAATTATGCTACAGCCAAAATTTCTTCTTTGGCGTTTATTTTAGTGACCACAACAGCAGACAAAAAACACTGAATTAACCCTTGGATGTAAATTGCGCAAAATAAATGTGCTGCCAAAAATTACCAGCTTTATAGCGTGCTAAAACATGTATTTTACTGACCACAACAGCAGAAAAAACGCTTAATTAACCATTGGATGTGAATTGCGCAAAATAAATGTGCTGCCAAAAATTACCAGCTTTGTAGTGTGTTAAAACGACGTGTATTTTACTGAGCACAACAGCAGAAAAACGCGTAATTAACCTTGGATATGAATTATGCTACAGGCCAAATTTCTTCTTTGGCGTTGAAAAACACCGTTTCTTTTAGTGACCACAACAGCAGACAAAAACACTTAATTAAACCCTTAGATCTAAATTGCCCAAAAGAAATGAGCAGCCAAAAATTAAGTGGTATTTGGATTGTAAAAACGCTGTTTCTTTAACTGAATACAACAGCAACAACAGGCTTAGATAACCCTTGGATATTCAATGTGTTCAAGAACTGAGCAGATAGCATTAAAATGTATATGCAGCTTAATTGGATGCACACTGGACTTCAATTCCAATACCCCACAAAATCAATATTAGAACGTAAGAGAAGCAGTCTCTGAGACAAGCTGTGACACCCCCCAAAAATCGCTGTATAAAAGTTAGATTCACTACACAGCACAGAGAGAGGAGTGTGAACTGCCAGCGTCGCGTCCGGACTTCTATAGTGCAGTGATGTCACAGAATCCCGCCGGTCTCTGATTGGCTTCATCTCTGCACATGTCATTTAGGGTACTCCTTTCTTTAGAGATGGGCGAATTGATTCTAACGAAGTGGAATTCGTTTAGAATTTCAGGAAAACTTTGGTTCGGAACGAAGTCGAACTTTGGGGTACTTCGGGTGAACGAAGTGCACTTTTGATTGATAAAAAGGCTGCGAGCACATGGTGCTTACATGGGGCAAAGCACTCAGGGAGGAAAAAGGCATAGCCTGCATGACATGTGCAAGAGGTGTAGCCAATCATAGACCGGCTTGATTCTGTGACGTCCACGCACTATATAATTCCGGCGCGAATCTGGGAGCTCATACCCGCTCCTCACTGTAACTGATCATGGGAAGTGCTGCCGCCGGCTGATAGCTCTTACTAAGAACTGATTTTTACACAGACGATTTTTTGTGGGGTGGCCTCAACTTTGTCCTCACAAGCCTGGTTTCACTTAATGTTCCTATTTCTAATTTTTGTGGGTGATTGATCTGAAATCTCAGTGTGCGTCCACCTGCAGCTGCATAAAAATTCAATATCCAAGTGGGATCTAACCAGTTCCTGTTTGTATTCATTTAAAGAAACAGCGTATTTACAATACAAAGTACCACTTCATTTTTTTGGCTGCTCAATTCTATTAGCGCAATTTACATCCAGGGGTTAATTAACGTTGTTTTGCTGGTGTGCTGGCCCAAGAAACCTCTATTCACGCCAAAAATATATACATTTTTCCTGTAGCCTAATTCCACAAGCAAAGGTTTAATTACAACTGTATCTCTTTGGTTTTTGTGGCTAAGAAAACTCCAATTGTAACACTGCTACAAAGCCTACTAGTTTGTGTCTCTCAATTCTTTGGGCGCAATTTACTCCAGGATGTTTAAAATTAAGCGTTGTTTTGCTGGGTGCTGACAAAAATAAACCGTCTTTTCAACGACCAAAATATATAAATTTTTCCTGAGCCTTATTCACAAGCAAAGGGTAATTACAACTGTAAATCTTGTTGTGTGGCGTAGAAAACACGCAATTGTAGCACGCTACAAGCTACTAGTTTGGCGAGCACATTCTTGGGACGGCAATTTACATCAAGGGTTAATTAAGCGATGTTTTGCTGTGTGCGACAAAAATAAACCGTCTCATTTTCAACGCCAAAATATATACATTTTTTTCCTTTAGACTAATTCATGCCGACAGTTAATTAAGCCTGTTTGTGCTTTTTACATTTAGTAACAAACACACAGTGTTTTGTTAAACGATACATACAATTAAATTTTTCCTGGCCATTTGTGGAGCGCAATTTATATCCAAGGGTTACCCAAGCTTGTCCAGGTTGCTGCGACCTGGAACAGGCCCAGGTCGCAGCACAGCAAGGGGACGTCGCAGCAGGGGTCACTCGGTGAGGCCAAAAACTGCCGCCGTCATCTAGCGGCCGTTGGTGTTGTTCCAGCAACCCAAGGGTTTCTTGATTGGTTGACTAGGTCATCCTCTCCTCCCCAGATGACATCTGACAACCCAGCCAAGATCGTTGGGAACCTCATTACACAACCCTTAGTGGCATGGGCCCTGGAGCGGGTCAGCGGCCCTTCACCTGTCCTTAGCCCGCCTCTGTCCCATCCGGTTCCCTCAGCCAGAGATCTACTATGTGGTCTGGGCTCAGCACCACTATATATCGAGGATGAACAATTTGAGGAGGGCGTCAGCAGCTACTTGCAGGAAGAAATGGGGCCAATATCCCTGCTTCTTACAGTAGGCGGCAAAGTAAATAGATGTGTAGAAGTGGCATGGGAGGTCTTGTTGTGAGAGGTCAGCTCGGCAAACCAAGACCAGGTGATGAGTGAGAGCAGTGACGATGAAACACAAATAACGATGTGTAGCCGACCGCACTTGGGAGCCGGGTTGAGGCAAGGGGGCATCATCATCGTCCAGTAGAAGAGGGCATCAGCTGCGCGTCAGGCAGCAGCGCAGCCAGCAAGTGGGTCGTGAGGGCCCTGAGTCGCAGAAAGGAGCAGGTGAGGTTCGGGAGCCAAGCGCACGGGGTAAAACCCGCTGTCGCAGGTCCAAGAAAGGCGGCACAGGGGCTCAGCGAGGCAGCGGCGGCAGTAGTCACTCAGTGCGGACGTTGGCGTTAAAATCCGATACTCCTGCCCGGTGTGGCAGTTCTTTGCTAAGACCACCGGAGAGGAGCCGAATATGGGTATATGTAGAATCTGTGGGCGAAAGTGAAGCGTGGCCAGGGAGCTAACGTTGGCACCAAACCCACGCCCAGCGTCACCAAGCAGCGTCACCATCCGGTGACCTGGAGAAACGTGGCTCAGATTTGGTGTCCATCCTGCCGCAGCAGCAACAGCAGCAGCAGCACAGCGCCAGTTGGCACGCATAGCCATGCAGCCAGTCAAGGCCCACCACTTCTGCAGAAGGGAGCTGTTTCTCTTTGACACATCTCCCCGGTCCAATGGCTCCTGCTCACATCGCTACCCATCGGCCCAGCAGAGTCGTTCAGCGAGGCGATGCAAAGAGACAACATATTGCGTCCAACCATCCAAGGTTCAGCAGTTGACCGGGATCCTGTCCAAGGTGTTGGTATTGCAGTCCCTCCCTTTCCAAATGGGTGGACTCGCACCATTCAGAGAACTAATGGCAATTGTGCCCGAGCCGAGATGGAGAGGTACAAAGCCGTAATTTTCTTTTCCAAAAAGGAAGACCACACTTCATAAATATGTAGAAACATAAGGTGGCCAGTTTCTTTGAGCTTATCGGTTTGTTTCCAAGGTGCACGGCAGCGCGGACGTCTGGAGCTGTAACTACGGTCTGGGCCAGTTACAATCCTTTACGGCCCACTGGTGAATGTGCTTCCTGCCCAGGCCCACCAACAACTTGGACAGGAGACGCCGCTTTCCTCCTCCACTGTGGTCAAACTGCTGCACCTGCCCAAATGTCCGCCTCCTCCTCCTCCACCACCACCATCTCAGCCTCCACAAGTACTGCTCATCATACCACCTGTGTAGGCACAGCGGTGTCACTGCAGTTCTAACAACCGTGGCTTGCCTCGCGGAACGAGTCACACAGGGGAGGAACTGCTCCCGCGTCATGCAGCAAGAAATCGATTGTTGGCTTTCTCCGCGCCAAACTGCAAATCGGAACCATGAGAACGGACAATGGAGGAACCTGGTGTCCGCCTGCAACCGAGGAGGGATGTCCATGCGCCCTGCATGGCGCATGTGTTCAAATCTGGGTTGTGAAAAGGTTCCTGAAGGTTCTTCCACCGATCTTGCAGAACAGTTCTGAAAATGGCCAGGAAACTGTGCATCATTCGTACAAAGCCAGGAACACCCTCCTCGAGTTGCAGCGGCAGAACGCCTCACCCAACACACTCTGATATGCGATGTTTCCACCCGCTGGAATTCCAGCCTGCACATGTTGGACGACTGTAATGAACAGAGAAATAGGCCATTAACGATTTTTCATGATCCAGGCAGACATAAGTACCCCCCTTGTAACTTTGATGTCAGCCAGCGGCAGCTCATGTGTGACAACCTGCCTTTGTTGAGGCCATTCGAGGAGGCGACTATTTGTCAGTCGCCAGGACTACGGGTGAATAACTCCATTCCACTGCTTCATGTCCCTCGGAACAGATGCTGAAAAAATCTTGCCTGGGCATGGGACGGGAGACGTTGGCGACTACATTCGTGGCCACATGATCCGGTGGGGACTGAAATGGAGGAGGAGGAGGAGGAGTAAGAGCATTGGAGTAGAAGCATTGTCTGTTGAAATGAGTGGATTTTCAACCCAGGGTGACAAGAGAGGAGGAGCAGAGCAGCTGGAGGAGGTGATGGGGGAGATGAGTAAGACGAGGCAGATGACCCCCAAGACCGCTGGCAGTATACAGTGGAAATGGGAGGCAGGGAGCCCCACGCGAGTCACTTGTGCAGATGGCCCGCAGCATGCTTAATTTGCCTGGCATGACAGCCAATTAGTCCACCATCCGCAGGAGGGAAGACTCTCTGGCTCACCACCCTATTGACCCTCGCTACCGGTCCAAAATGGAGCCTTTCCAGCTATTGAGAGGGAGGACAAACTCAAATACTATAGAAGGGAAATCCTCCAAATCAGTTGGCCCCGCGTGCCTATGTGCGGCATCGACCCTCCTCTGACAGGTCTGACCGGGGGTTCCTCAGCGCTCACGTAATACTGACGCGGCTGCTGGGGAAGGTGGGGGGGGTAGGAGCAGTACCAGCTCCATCAGTAAAAACCTAAGTCTGGAGTCACTGATGAGCACTTCCTTCACCCGCCTAGTGAGGAGGGCAACCCGCCAGCAGCAGCAGCAGGACCTGGAGCAGTCCCTGAACCAACAGGTTGTGGCCTACTTGGACAGCACTCTGCAACCTCAGTTAGAAGATCCGTTTGGAACTCTGGGCAGCCAAACTGGATGTGTTGGCCGCAACTTGCCGAGTTTGCAGTGTTGAAAAGAAGCTGTCCTGCCGGCAGTAGTTGTGGCATTCAGAGCGGGTGTTAGTGCGGCGGGGGCCATCGTTACCCCAAGGAGACCCGCTTGTCATGGAGAATGTGGTAATGTGACTGACTTTGTCAA
This sequence comes from Phyllomedusa bahiana, assembly GCA_025379985.1. Classification (NCBI taxonomy): domain Eukaryota; kingdom Metazoa; phylum Chordata; class Amphibia; order Anura; family Hylidae; genus Phyllomedusa; species Phyllomedusa bahiana. The sequence continues at coordinate 117,593 of JAODAL010002732.1, forward strand.
GATGAATCAGGCGTTGGTTTCGGCAGGGATTTCAACACACCATGCCTTAGGCGTCCAGTCTGGGTTCTAAATCCTGACTCAGCCACGTATTCTGATGCACGGCCACCGCCCTGATGCCACCACATCTGCTTGCAGTTTCTCCCATCTGCTACCACCATCTTTAACAGGGAATGGTATTGCCTCCCCTCAACCACTCTGTCATTGTGCCACTCTATGGATCATGCTGCTGCTGTGGTGCTGTTGTAGTGACATCCACACTGTGTCATTGTGCCACTCCTGACTCATGCTGTTTGTCCTGCCGCGTCACTCAAATCTCTGTCATTGTGCCACCCTGTGGACCTACTCACTTTTTTGCCATCCTAAAGATTTGTCATTGTTGCCACTGTCTGACCTCTTGCTGCTGCTGTGGCTGCTGCCATGTCTCCACACTGTGTCATTGTGCGGTCACTGCCTGACCTCATGCTGCTGCCGCCGTGACCTCCGCTCTCAGTTCATTGTGCCACTCTGTGGCTTCCTCTGTTTTGCCACCTCCAGTATGTCATGTGCCACTCTCTGTCCTCATGCTGCTTTGCTAGTGACTCATGCCGTGCCCTCCACACTGTGGTTTCATTTTGCACACTGTGGCCTATCACTGTTTTGCCACCTCCAGAATGTCATTGTGCCACTGCCTGAGCTAGTACTGCTGCTGTGTGACCTCTACACTGTGTTTATTGTGCACTACTGTGGCCTATTTCTGTTTTGCCACCACCAGAATGTCTTTGTGCCACTTTCTGACCTCATACTGCTTGCTGTGGCTGCTTGCCGTGTCACCCTCAACACTGTGTCATTGTGGACCACGATGCCTGTCCTCATGCTGCTGCGCCGTGACATCCTGCTCTCAGTCATTGTTGCCATTCTGTCGGCTTCCCTCCTGTTTTGCCACCTACAAGAATCTAATTTGTGCCACCTGCCCGACCTCATACTGCTGCTGTTGTGACTTTCCAACTCTTCTGTCATTGTGCCACTCTTGTGGGCAAGTCTGTTTTTGCCACACTTCCAGATTGTCATTGTGCCAATGCCTAAACATATTGCTTCTGCCGCCGTGACCTCTCGCTCTCAGAATTGTGCCATTCATGTGGCTTCCTCCTGTTTGCCAACTCCAGAATGTCATTGTGCCACTGCCGAACCTCATATGCTGCTGTTGTGACCCTCCACTCCAGTCATTGTGCAACTCTGTGGAATAGTCCTGTTTTTGCACCTACAGAATGTTTTTTTCATAGTGCCACTGCCTATCCTCATGCTTCTGCCGGCCGTTGACCTCCCGCTCTCAGTCATTGTGCCATTATGTGGCATTCCTCTGTTTGACACCTCCAGGATTGTCATGTGCCACGGCCCTGACCTCATTACTGCTGCTGTTGTGTCCTAAACAACTGGGTGATTGTGCCACTCTGTGGCCTAATACTGTTTTGCCACCTCCAGTATGTCATTGTGGCCTCTGTCTGACTCACATGCTGCTTGCTGTGGCTGCTTCCGTGTCCTCCACACTGTGTCATTGTGCCACTTTCTGCCTCATGCTGTGCTTGTGCTGCTGCCGTGTCCTCCACACTGTGTCATTGTGCCACTTTCTGACCTCATGCTTGTCATGGCGCGCGGCGCTGCAGCTCGCCGCGGCCGTCCCCCTGTGCGCACGGGGGTCAGGCACGCTGATGAGGCTGTCCGCATGCGTGGTTCTTCTCCTCTTGCCCGGGGTCCCAGGTATTACAGTCCCCGCTCCTGTCTCCAATTATGACAGCCGCCGCGTGCATTAATCCTGCTTAAGCGCTTGGGCGGCGCTATGGCTGGTTCCGGTATTTAAAGGGCCAGCGCCGCTTAATGGTTAATTGAAGGCCGATGTCCTATATATGGTTAGACGCCATCCTAGCACTCGCTGCCAGTCTGTTGGTGTGTTTTGGAGCGTTTAGAAGCAGGGGTCCTCAAACTTTTTAGACCGGGGGCCAGTTCACGGTTCCTCCAGACCATTGGAGCGGCGGGATATTGTTTTGTTAAAAAAGTTTTTACTTTGGGGTCTCGATACGATAATGGCGATACCCAATTTATATTATTTTTCATGTTTGAAGCACTTTTTTTAAAATTAAAAAGGTTTTTATTGTGTAAAATAATTATTTATGATGTATTGCTGTCTTCTGATGGCCATAAACATTTTAATTTTTCCGTATTACGAGCTGTGTAAGGACTTTTTTTTGCGTGATGAACTGACGTTTTACTTGGTGTCACATTTTTATGGCTTTTGGATTGCTTTTTATTTTTATTTTTCGTGTTTTCCTTTTTTTTTTTTTTTTTACTTTTCACGTTTACCACAACAGGGGATTTGTATCGGTGTGTACACAGCGTTGCTGGTCAATCACACATGAAACATTTGTGAATTCCAATGCTGTCACATTTATATAGATTCCGCTCTCCCTGATGCAAGTCTTCTGAGCAATTATTTAGGATGGGTGCCAGGAATAGATACACCACTAAACTAGGACAAACTTGTCCATTCTGGGGAAAATGTGGAATCTATACAAATGTGTCCGACATTGTCGAGGCTCTAATAACGTCTTCACCCTGCTTTCCCAGACACCTGAAATGCTAAAACATGGCAACAGGGGACTGGAAAGCTCAGTACAATCCATAATAGATTACAGGGTTCTAAAAAAGTGGTTACCTTCTGTCGGACCTAGGTTGGCTCCTGTCTCACGGCTATCCGGACTCAGGCACTCGGGGAGGGGGGCTTCTGCCTCAACTCCACAAGGGCGGCTCTGCCCTGACACAGCATAAGGAGGGGGATCCTGCCATGACACTGCATAAGGAGGGGGGCGCCTGACCATGACTAACAAGGGGAGGGGGGGCTCTGCCTGACTCACAGGGGGAGGTGGGCGCCTGCCCTAACTCAACAGGGGAGGAGGGGGGCTCCTGCCCTAAACCTCACCAGGGGGAGGGGGCTCTGCCACTAAACTCACAGGGAGAGGGGGGCCCCTGCCTGACTAACAGGGGGAGGGGGTGGCTCCTGCCTAAACTACAGGGGGAAGTGGGCTTGCCCTTAACTCACAGGGGGATAGTGGGTCTGCCCTAACTCACAGGTGGGAGGGGGGCTCCTGCCCTACTCCTACAGGGGGAGGGTGGAGGTCCTGCCCTGACATTGGGAGAGGGGGCTCTGCCATAACACACAGGGGGAGGGGGGCTCTGCCCTGAATTCGGGAAGAGGGGGCTTCTACCATAAATCAACAGGGGGGAGGGGGGGCTCCCGCCCTGGACATTCGAAGAGGGGGGCTATGCACTTGTCTCTCCTCTGGCGGGAACCGCTGTGTGGGAGGGTGGCGTGAGGGTACTCTGGAAGAGGACGGGAGTGCCTGAGTGACTGAGGGCGGACACTACAGATCTTCACTAACAGTTACCTCCATATAGATTGTAAAGTATCGCCCTCCGTCACTCAGGCACCTCCCGTCCTCTGCAAAGTGCCCGCAACACCCACTTCCACATAAAACGTTGCGTTGCGCGCCTCACCTCACCCGTCACCGCCCACAGCACCTCCATAGTATAGGGTGACGAAGTGTCCGCCCTCCAATCAATCACTTACAGGGGCCGCTTAGCTATTGATTTGTAGCTGGGTCTTTGTGGACTGCGGGCCGGATAATAGTCACGGCGGGCCGCATGCCAGCCGCGGACGTAGTTATTGAGGACCCCCCTGGTTTAGAGTGTATAGAGTTCAGCTTGATTTCCCGTGTACCCAGTACGTCTGCTTAGTCCCTGCCTTCCTGGTTGCCGCCTGCCCTGACCGTTCTCCGTCTCTGACTACGAACCTTCTGCTGCCTGCCCTGACCCTTCTGCCTGTCCCCGAACTACGCTCAGATTACGTCTCAGTAACCTATGATGTATCACGGCCGCATCGCAAGCAAGTCTCGTCTGGGGTAACAGACCTGGTAGCCTCACGCACGCAGCAAAGTCCATTACGCTTTGCAGGCGGGCTTTCTCTGGTGGGAAATCCAGGGCTACTTATAGACTCCGTTCCCTGGCGTGGATGTAGCTGATCATCGCTTTGGTTGGCCCCTGCGATCCAATCCTCGTTACAGTACAAGACTGGCCCATGGATTTCCGCAGGGTAATCTCGGCCCGATCTCAGGGGACGTCAGCGACGGTCCGTCGCCCAGCAGAGCCAGGCGTTATTAGTCCAGCTTGCGGCATGATGCAGATACTTGCGACACGTCTGCCTAGCCGGCTGCCGCATCGCACCTGCAATTCCGGTGCTCTACATGCTTCGGTTCGGGGACCCTCTCTGCATCTGAACTCCCTTCGTACGATGGACGACCCAAGCATGTGCAGGGGATTCATTCCAGGCAGGGCCTTCCATCCACCTCGAGATGATGGGGGCCACAATTCCCGTACAGAGGCATGCCAAGGTGGCTTTCATAATCAGCCTCTTGTCAGGAGAAGCCGTGGCTGGGCTTCGCCGCATATGGGTTAGAGGGGTTACTCTGGACAGCTGGAAATCCATAAACCTAGCCTCCTGGGTTCGCACAGTCTTGAGGAACCAGGCCGTACTTCTTCGGCTGAAGCGGCACTGCTCCGGCTTCGTCAGGGCGGACACCACACAGTCGGCAGTATTCTGTAAAGTTTCGCACTCTCGCCTTCGGAGCTGGGACTGGAACAATAAAGCGGTTTGCGTGGCGGACAATTTTGGCCAAGGCCTCTCGGGGCGATATCAAGGTCGAGCTCGCCGCTCGGATTACAGCTGCCTTGGATGACACCTATTCATTTGGGCCACCCGAGTGTGGTTATTCACTTCAACGAAAGGCAACAATGAAGACTCCAGCCCTACAACGGGAAACCGTATCCGTTCCAAGCCGTTTCCACGCTTGGCTCACACGTTACAGCGGTCACTCTTCCTCCTCCGATGATTCTGAAGAGGAACCTATGCAGGTCGCGAGAGAGCCCAACCTGTCCAGGATGAACGTCTCAGCGTCGTCTTGAACCGCGGCTGTGCTTCTATTGTGGTGGTTCTGGACATTTCATTGGGGACTGTCCGGTGCGCCGGGAGGAAACTTCCGCACCTAGGGCTCGTAGGAGAGGCATCACATAGGTGTTCGAAGGCCTCTCCCCGTTTGACAATGGCCCGTATACTTTGGTGCTTCTCCGGACAGCACCTTTCTGGCCACGCCTTTATTTGATTCTGGATCTGGCAGGAAATTTCATTAAGCCACGAAATGTGAGACCAGGTTTCGTCTCCCGGTGACTCGTTGCAGAAACCAATATTTGTGTCTGCTCGGTCCGTGGTGAATGCACTTATGGACGCCATCCGTTTTCCGTACGCCACCATCTTCCTGCAGATTGGGGCATTTCTCACGGAAACGTTGCCACTCTAGTCTGCCGCGGTCTCCTCTGAAATCCTTCTTGGGCCTTCCCTTGGCTGCAGGACCATACCCCGAACTGTCAGGAAGCTTCTGCTAACCGTGGAACTTGCTACTGGGTGGTGTGTTTGCCTTAAGTTTGCCCTCAGTCAAGATGGTGGATCGTGTCTCAGCTGGTTGCCAATCTTTGTTTCCTGTTTCTGTCCAAAGGTCCTATATAACTTCCTCAAGCTGTTACTTCTGCTGAGTATTGTGTCCTAGCTCTGCTTGCTTACAGTCCTCTCGCCTAGGAACTCACACTTCCCAGTTTGTTCCTCTCCTCGCCAGTACCACCCTGCTGAACTCGAGTGACCTGCTTACCGTCGTCTGTCTCCTGGCTACTCCTCAACTTGGATCCTTGCCTTCATCTGCTGTTCCAGATCATTGACTCACGTGCCTCCTTGTGTTTGTGTCTTAGCCCCTGCCATTGGACTCCAGCCATACACACAGTATCGTACACCGACCTTGGATTGGAGCAAAGGTGAAGTCATGCGGTTGAGGGTTACCGCGTGTCAGTCACGATGCTGTCTGCACCGCAATCGCTCCTCAGGGTCGCTTCCCTGTAGTTCTGCCATGGGCCTCTCCGAGTTACCTACGCCATATATTGGGATTTGCGGATGTGTTTTCGGAGAGGAGGCCGAAACGCTCCCTCCTCAACCGGCCTTAGATGTCCCATTGACTGCAACATGGCTGTACTCCTACAGAGGCCAGGGTTTATCCACTCTCCGTCCTGAGAGACTAGGCGATGTCTGAGTACACAAGGAGAGAACTCTGCAAAGGGTTTTATCCGTTTTTTCCTCAGTCTCAGGAAGGAGCCAGGCTTCTTCTTTGAGGAGAAAAAGATGGTCTCTCCGGCCTGCATAGCATATCGGGGCTTAAATAAATCACCATAAAGAATCAGCTACCCTCTGCACTTGATATCGGCAAAGTCTAGTCGACACACTCTGCGGTCGCGCGAAAATTTTCTCCAAGCTGGATGATTCGCCGAGAGGGTGCTTATAATTTGAATCCGTATTATGAGAGGCGAGAGTGGGTTAAACTGAGTTTAATACGCGGGATGGCACTTCTGAGTTATTGGTTATGCCATTCGGGTCTCTGCAACGCCCTGCTGTATTCCCAAAACTTCGTCATTCGAGATCTTTCCGGACCTACTCGACAGCTGTTGTTATTGTCTACTTGGACGATATCCTTATCTTTTCTCGGATCTCGTTAATCTCGCATCGCCACACGTCCGCCAGGTACTTCAGGGGTCTCCGTACCCATCAGCTTTTTGCCAAGCCAGAGAAGTGCCTCTTCGAACGCACCAGATCGCCCACTTTTTAGGGTACATCGTCTCTGATAAGGAGCCTCCGGATGGTTCCCTCAAAGCTTCCGCAGGTTGCAGTGGCCACAACCGGTGGGCCTTGGGGCATTCAACATTCCTGATTTGCCAATTATTTAGACAATTTTATCCCACATTTCCTATACGCTTTGGCTCCTCTGGTGGCTCTAACCAAGAAGAACGCCAATTCCCAAGTACTGGCCCCCGGAAGCTCAAGAAAGCCTTCAGCCGTTCTCAAATCTTGCGTTCGCGTCTGCTTTCGGTTCTGTCTCGCCGGACCCGAACCGCCCTATCCATTCTGGAAGTCACGATGCTACCTCGGTGGGTGCCAGTGCTGTCTTCCTGCAAGGTCCTCCCCATCGGGGTAAAGCTGTTACGGTGTGGATTCTTCTCCAAAAAACTTTCTCCTCCCCATCCCCCCCCTTCACCCCCCCCCCTCCCCCCCGCACCCCCCCCCACTCCCCCCGCCCCCCCCCCCCCCCCCCCCTCCCCTCCTCCCCCCCCCCTTTCCCCCCCCACCTACCCCCCCCCCCTCCCCGGCCGAGAAGAATTATACATAGGGGATCGCGAATTACTGCCACTAAAAGGCTGGCTCTAGAAGAGCGACGTCACCTGCTGGAGGGGGCCCGTCATCCTATTGATATTTTCACCGACCATAAAAACCCTGGACCCATGTCGCCATGGACTTTGTCACAGTCTTCAACTTCATTGGAAACTCGGTCATATTGGGTGGTGACCGATCGTTTCTTTTGAAAATGGCCCACTTCATCTCACTGTGGGTTACCTACTGCCCCCACAGCTGGCCCAGCATTTTTTTCATCCATATTTTCCACTTGCACAGGTCTCCCGTTGCATATTGTCTCGACAGGGGAGTCAGTTTATCGCTAAAATTTTGGCGGGCCCTTGTGCGGCTCGTTCAGTTGCGATTCAGGTGGATTTTTCTCTGCATTACCTCCCTCAATCTAAGGGCAGGTAGATAGGGTTAAACAGGTGTTGGGCACCTACTTGCGGCACACTTTGTTAGCAGCTCGTCAGGATAACTCGGTCCGATTCTTCTCTCCTGGGCCAGAGTTTTATTATTACTCTTTAGAGTCTGATTCCGCATGGGGCCTCCACCTTTTTTGTTGTTCTTTGGGTACATCCGCCAACCCTCTCCCTCTAGCTACCTCGTGTCAAGTCCCGGACGTGGATGCCCAAGTAAAGGACATCAAGGCTCTCTGGCAAATCAAGCGTCAGGCCTGTACAGCTTCTGCCGCACCAAAGCGTCAGGCTGACACGGTACGAGGCCCCCGCCCCTATTTGAGCCAGGCTGATAGGTTTGGTTATCGCAAAGTACGTCCGTTTTAAGTGCACAGTTACTAAGTTGGGCCCAAAATTCTCCTGGGGTCCTTTTGTGGATGCTCCAGTTGTCTGAAACCCCGTCTACTATAAGCATTAGCCTGCCCCCGGACTCTACGGATCCCAGAAAACAGCGTTTAAGGTGTCCCTCCTCAAGCCGTGGTGCTGGTACCGCTTCTCCCGCAGGACCTGACTCGCCTTCTCCATGTTGCTAGCACAGTTAACTCTTTGAGGTACAAGGGAGGGTGCTGGCGGAGAAGGTCAGTGAGGGGAAGCGGTTCTTACCTTATCGACTGGAAGGGCTTCGGTCCGGAGGAGCGTTCAATGGGGAACCCGTGACAATCTGTCCCCTGATCGACTCACTAATTTCAAAGGGAAGAGGGGGAGAGCTAAGGGGGGGGGGGGGGGGGTAATGTCACGGGTGCCGGCGCCGCAGCTCGCGCGGACGTTCCCCCTGTGCGCGACGGGGCACGGCCGGCGTGCTGCGGCACGTCCGCTGCCGTGGTCCTTCTCCTATTGCCGGGGAGACCCCGTACTTACCAGTCCCCGCTCCTGTCTCCAACTCTGACAGCCGCACGCGTGCATAACCCTTTGCTTAAGGCGCGGCGCGCGACGGCTGGTTCCGGTTTTAAAAGGGCCAGCGCCCCTTTAATTGGTTAATTGAAGGCCGCCGGTCCTATAGATGGTAGACGCCCCTAGCACTCGTTTTTTGCCAGTCTATTGGTGTGTTTTGGGAAAGCGTTTAGAGTGTATAGAGTTCAGCCTTGATTTCCCGTGTACCAGCCCGTCTGCTTACGTTCCTAACCTTGCCTGTTTGCCGCCTGCCCGGGACCGTCTGCCCGTCTCTGATTACGAACCTCTGCTGCCTGCCCTGACCTTCTGCCTGCCCCCGACTACGCCTCGGATTACGTCTCTGTACCACGCTGTACCCCGGCCGCCATCGCAAGCAATTCACGTCAGGGGTAACGACCTGGTAGCCTCACGCCGCAGCAAGTCCATCCCTCTTTGCGGTGGGCTCTGGTGAATACCGGGGAACTTAGACTCCGTTCCCTGGCGTGACTTAGCTATCATCGCTTGCGTTGGCCCAGCGAATCCACTCCTGCGTTACAATGCTGCTGCTGTGGCTGCTGCCGTGTCCTCCACACTGTGTCATTGTGCCACTGCCTGACCTCATGCTGCTGCCGCCGTGACCTCCGCTCTCAGTCATTGTGCCATTCTGTGGCTTCCTCGTATTTTGCCACCTCCGAATGTCATTGTGCCACTGCCTGCCCTCATACTGCTGTGTTGTGACCTCTACACTGTGTGATTGTGCCACTCTGGGGCCCTAATACTGTTTTGCACCTCCAGAATGTCATTGTGCCACTCCCTAACCTCTTTGCTGCTGCCGCCGTTGACCTCGCTCTCAGTCATTGTGCCATTCTGTGGCTTCCCCCTGTTTTGCCACCTCCAGAATGTCATTGTGCCATGCCTGACCTCATGCTGCTGTGGCTGCCCCCCCTTCACCCCACACTCGTCACTAATTTGACTGAGCTCTCGCTTGTTTTTTTCCATTTTCATGGATGTTTTATCAGGTACATTCCCGTTGAGTTTTTTGGTCGTTTTGCCCTCTTAAGTCCCCGGGAATTTCATAGTGAAGCGATTTTAAGAGGGCGGCAGTCATCTGCGTGTCATACTAAAACAAACATTGTATGGAAAAAACCCAAGTTTCCCCTTGCTTTTTAAGCATGGCCAAGTTCTACAGCACCCCCAGGCTCTGTGCAGCCTGGAAATAGGCTTTTTAAGCGATTCGTCCCGAAGAAATTTTCGGACCGAATTTATTTTTGTCAAAATTCGGCGAGGACCAAATCGAATTTTTTGAGAAATCCCCCATCTCTCCCCGAATACATTAGTACGTTTTTTTTGACTTTTGCCCAGTCCAGATTTGTTGATAGGCCACCTTGCGTTAAAGGAGTTGTTCATTACGAGCTTTCAGTGTCGTCCCCTGGTAAGTTAAAAATTTGAGGGGGTGCTTCTTGGCTGTCTTTTCTGCCCCCTTCCCCCCCCCCTCAGCAAACAGGCAGCTACGTAACTTCTTCGGGGGGGGGGGGGGGGGGTTTGCTTCAGGTTCACCCTGTGTGTGTTCCCTTGGGTTGTTGGGGGGGGGTATCTATGAGTGTGAAGTGGTGTGTAATGAGAGGGGGGAGGAAAGTGTTCCTATATCCCCCTGCTTAGTTACATTTCCCCACATCCCCAGCAACAACAAGGGCGTGTTACTATACTCGGTGTGTCCCTAAACAGGGAACATTAAAAATATTCAATGCCCCCGATCTGTATAGATTAGTATAGCAAGTTCCAAAGAATTTTCATATTTTGTAAAAGAAGGGGCACTGCTGTCAATCTATCTGTGTGAGAGCAGGAGGAAGCAGGCCCACGGGTTTAACCGGACACGACGCCAGGTCCTCCTCCCCCCCCTTCACTACAGAAGCATTTTTGAGGGGGGGCTCTTGCCCGACCCCTCTTCAAAAGGGGTGAGTATTAGACCTGACGCAGTAAGATAAGGTCAAAAAAGGTCGGCTGCTATAGGATTTGAGAAGCTGATGTAGTTTTTAAAAAACAGGGCTACTCAAAATCAGTGGACATTTGTAATGAACATATTTGCAAGTGTTGTTTTTTAAAGATCTTTAAATTAAAACCCAAAAATTGTAGCGGACAACCCCCTTTTAAAATTTAATCCAGCAATTGTGTAGTTACCACAGGTGAATTGTAGGTGCCAAAAAAATACCTTTTATTTCCAAAAACATTACAGATAGTGATTTTTCACTTTGGCGCAGTACAGCTTTGTTCATTGAGGCACCTTGCACTTAAATGTGATTACAGCAATTTTGTAGTCACCACAGGTGAATTTTAGGTGCCAAAAAATACCTTTTATTATCCGAATACATTACAGATACGTGTTTTTTGCACTTTTGCCCAGCCCAGATTTGTTGATAGAGCCACCTTGCAGTTAAAATTCAATACAGCAATTGTTTTGTTACCACAAGTGAATTGACAGGTGCCAAAAAAATACCTTTTATTATCCGAATACATTACAGATATGTGTTTTTTCACTTTGGCGCACTACAGCTTTGTTCATTGAGGCACCTTACACTTAAATGTGAATACAGCAATTTTGTAGTCCCCACAGGTAAAATTGATAGGTCCCAAAAAAAATACCTTTTATTATCCGAATACATTACAGATACATGTTTTTTGCACTTTTGCCCAGTCCAGATTTGTTGATAGAGCCACCTTGCAGTTAAATTTTTGAATCCAGCAATTGTGTAGTTACCACAGGTAAATTTGATAGGTGCCAAAATTACTTTTATTATCCGAATACATTACAGATACGTGTTTTTTACACTTTGGCGCAACTAAGCTTTGTTCATTGAGGCCCCCTTGCACTTAAATGTGAATACAGCAATTTTGGAGTCACCACAGGTGAATTGATAGGTGCCAAAAAATACCTTTTTTTATCCGAATACGTTACAGATACGTGTTTTTTGCACTTTTGCCCAGTCCAGATTTGTTGATAGAGCCACCTTGCAGTTAAATTTCAATCCAGCAATTGTGTAGTTACCACAGGTGAATTGGTAGGTGCCAAAAAAATACCTTTTTTTTATCTGATTACATTACAGATACGTGTTTTTTCACTTTGGCGCACTACAGCTTTGTTCATTGAGGCACCTTGCACTTAAATGTGAATACAGGCAATTTTGTAGTCACACAGGTGAATTGATAGGTCCCAAAAAAATACCTTTTATTATCCGAATACATTACAGATAGTGTTTTTTTACTTTGGCGCACTACAGCTTTGTTCTTTTGAGGCACATTGCACTTAAATTTGAATACAGCATTTTGTAGTCACCACAGGTGAATTGATTGGTGCCAAAAATACCTTTTTTTATCCGAATACATTTCTTATACTTGTTTTTTCACTTTGGCGCAGGCCAGCTTTGTTGATAGATCTACTTTGCAGTTAAATTTGAATACAGCAATTTTGTAGTCACCACAGGTAAATTGAAAGGTGCCAAAAATAACTTTTAATATCCGTATACATTTCAGACAGGTATTTTTTTAAACTTTTGGTCAGTCAAGCTTTGTTGATAGATCTACTTTGCAGTTAAATTTGAATCCAGCAATATTGTTTTGATTTGAGGGATTTGAGAATAGCTGTGATTTGCCGTCTTTTAATAAGAGACTTTCCAAAACTCTTCATACCTTCTCAAATTTTTATATTTCTGAACATGGAGCAAAATTCACGTGGTAAGCGAGCAAAGGGGGAGGGTAGGACATGGAGGTAGAGGTATGAGAAAAGGTGCTCCTTCCAGTGCTGGCGACAACACGCATGCCAGCGGATCGTCGGTTGCAGGACCGTCAGGCCTGTCATCGCTGGGTCAGGGCCCTGTGAATCTCAGTAACGAACAGCGTCGCCAATCTGTCCTTCAGTGGTTAATGCAACCTGCATCCAGCAGTCTTACCTCCTCGTCCTCCCAGTCACAGCCACAAATGTCGTCATCGCATCATCAGCATCCGTCCAACATGAAGCAGCCCAAATGTCAAATCGTGTACCTACCACTGTGGATTATCCATTTTCTAAAGACCTCTTTTATGACAAAATGCGGTTGGGGTCAGAAAGCATGTTAAAAGATCAAGAGGCCAAAGAGGGATTTTGTCTGCTCTGTCGCCCAGTTACTGATGCCATCAGAGGAGGAGAAGGAAGCCGGTCAATTGGCAAAAATCCCGGGCGGTCGGCAAACGCCTTGCAGCCCCTCTTGCTTGTAGCCCGCAGCTCCTGGATGCAGATGTCAGGACGCGAAGTCACCTGTGTTGATGATGATGATGACGACATTGCAGATCCAACTTTGGTCTTTTCAGCAGAATTTGCTTGCGAGCGCTTCATCACTGAACGAGGAGGAAGACGATGGGGTAGTGTCAGTACGGTTCCCGCCTCAAAAAGGGAGAGGGCGGTCGCAGAAGTCCGCTGATATGATTCCGCCAGCCACGGTCAGCGGAAACCCCGCTCCTCGCTTATCGCTGTCAACACGGTCCAGGACCTCTCAAGCCGGGCCTTCTTTGGCAAGCCTCTGATTCACCCAGCGATGTCTTTATGCCGCCTTTCCCCGTAAAGCATAAGTAGAGGCAAGAACCTTAGGTGGTTAACCACACCAACTGTCTAGTCACATGCAGGAATGCATGAGTTGAAATGGAGGCAACACTTGGCCAAAAAAGGCCAGACCGACGCCGGGCCTCCAACCGTTTGTCACACCCTCTGTCTCCACCTCCTCCTCCGCCACCACCAAGCGTTCCTCAGCTGCCCTGTCTCTCAGAGTCATGATCAGGGATCAGCCTCCGCTTCAGCCTCCACCGTCGCCCGAGTACCACCAGCACCACCAGAGACCCATCCTACCCCTTCTCCTTCTGCCAGTTTGACGACTAGTCTAGCAGCCAGCCTTCTGTCTTCCAGGTTTGGGAGCAGAAGAAACACTTTAACCCAAACCATCCCAAAGCCAAAAGCCTGAATGTCGGCATTGCCAGGTTTTTGGGCCCTTGGGAAATTTTGCCTTTCCGTCTGGTGGACACAGAGGGGTTTTCCGCCACGTCATGGCCCTTGCCTGCCCTCAATACCAGATGCCGAGCAGGCATTTCTTTGCCAGAAAAGCCGCCCCTGCCCTGGCCAGCCACTTTGTCATCTATAATTTCAAGCGCGGTGTCTGCATCTGTGGCCGGGAAAGTCCATCTGGCCACCGACTCATGGACTAGTAAGCACGGCCAAGGCCGCTATATCTCTAGGACAGCTCACTGGGTGAGCTGGGTGGATGTCTCTGGGGGTGACGGTGGCTCTCAGGCTCGGCGCACGCTCTTCAAAACGCAGAGATGGTGCAGGGTTCTTTCCCCAAGGTCCTCTGGTGGCATCACTTTGCCCATAGAAACCAGGCCGTGTTGAAATTATTCTGTCTTGGAGACCGTCCACACACGGGTTTCAGGGCTGTGGACGGCTCTCCCCCAACGAGACCGAGCGCTGGCTGGGTTCCAAGAACTTGTGCCAGGCAAGGTGGTGTGCGATAACGGGCGAAATCTGCTGGCCGCCCTTAAGATCGGTAGGCTGGAGCACATCCCTTGCCTGGCACATGTCTTTGAACCTTGTCCAGAAATTTCAAAAAGCTACCGGGTCTGGATGCCTGCTGAAGAAGGCTCGAGGTCTGAGTTCGCACTTCCGCCGTTCGCCCCCCTGCTTCGTCCCGCCTGGCTGCGTTGCAGCGTCAGTCAGCCTCCCGTCAACCGTTCATTGTTTGACGTGGCAACACGCTGGAATTCTTACCCTCCACATGCTCCAGCGATTTTTGCAGCAGCGCAATGACATTACGCACTACGAAGTGACACATGGCCTGACAAGCAGCGGTGCGGACCTCGGGGTGTTGAGCCACCCGGGGTGGGAGGCAGGTGAAAGAGCTCTGCAACATCCTTGCCAGTTTTGAAGGGAACCACCAAATTGGTCAGTGCGGACAATGCCCTTGTCAGCATGAGCATTGTGGTGATCTTAGTTCTGGAACGATCGTTGGACACTCTGAAACAACAGGTCCCGCCAGCGACGGAGGAGGAGACGGACACGGATGCGGACATGGAGCCTTTCTCTCCGTCAAATCCACAAGGCCCGACAGTTTCACAATTTCATCGGTCTTCATTAGGTAGGGGTTCGGGGTCCAGGGCTAGGGCAAGGTGGCGCATCAGCTCTCAGGGTGCATCATCTCAGGCAAGTCAGGGCTGTGTTGAAGCTGTGCCGGAGGCAGAGGAGGAGGAGGAGGAGATATTTCTAGACAACGACGTTACCGACGTCCCTGCCTTGGAAAGAGGTTGGCGCGAATTTGAAGCGGAGGAGGAAGATGAGGAAGATCAGTTTGCTAGTGCCCCTCGACCCAGAGGCTTGGAAAATCAAGGCTCCATCTCTCACATGAGTGCTTGGATGCTCCATTTCCGCCAACATGATCCTCGCATTAAGGCCATCAAAATGAACAACAGTTACTGGGGGGCCATCCTCCTGGATCCCCGGTACAAAACAAAACTCAGCACTTTCCTTCCACCCCCCCAAATAGAGAGTACAATCTAGGAAATGGAGACCTTGCTGATTGATCAACTGGAGGACATCTGTTGCGTCTGCTTCACGTTCCCCAAATGTCACGGTGGAAACAACAAACAGCAACGTGACAGCAGTAGAGGGCCAAGTAGCCGGGAACGGCCAGCAGCAGGCAAAAGGTGGCAGAAGCCCAATGGGAGTACTCTGGCAATCTTTATTTACCACCTCACAACGCATGCAATGCAGGACACACATCCAACACACAGAGACCAGCTTAAGATCATGGTGCACGGACTATCTTTCGTCTCAAACACCGATGTTTTTGGATGTGTTCCGAACCCAATAGACTTCTGGGTATCCAAAATGGACGAATGTCCCGAGCTCGCTCGCCACGCCATGAGGTGTTGTCCTGCCCAGCAGCCAGCGTTTATATCTGAGCGGACCTTCAGCACAGCTGGAGGAGTCATTACAGACAAACGCATTCGGCTTTCCACAGATAATGTGGATCGTTTGACTTTCATCAAGATTAATCAGGCATGGATCTCTGATGATGTTGTGGCCCCACTGCCGAGGCCACCGATTAGTTGCCGGTCTACTTCACATTCCTCTTCAAACAGAAATGGTCCTCTTGAAAACATTTTTTTTAAATGATCATTTCTTACTTTCAATTTTTATTCTCTTTTCCCAACAGTTCATTTTGCTGGTTTTGCTGTGAGGAGACTGAAAAAGACGCAAGGTTTTCATGACAACACCGTATTCCATTTACTCACTTTATCTTTAGAAGTTTTCGCATTGTCAATGGTTTTGAGGTCATGTTGCTGTGAGATACAGCTATAATTATGGTCCTTTGGAACAGAACTGTGGCCCTTTTTAAGTGGGATTTCTCCCTCACAATTTTGATAGTGGCTAAGAAGTTCATATTTATAATTTTTTGGGGTCATGTTGCTGTGAGATACAGCAATATCATGGACCTTTATAACAGAAAAGTGGGCCCTTTTAAGTGGCATTTCTCCCCCACAATTTTTAACAGTGGCTGAGAAGTCATTTTATAATTTTTTGGGTCATGCTGATTTGAAATGCAGCAATACTACAGGTCTATATAAAAAATGTTGTTTCTAACAGACATTTGTTCTTCACAATTGTCCAAAGTGGCTCAAGGGTCATGCTTTGAATTTTTGGGGGCATTTTGCTGTGACATGCAGCTATACTACAGGTCCTATAATAAAAAAATGTTTTTTCTAACAGACATTTGTTCCCTTTACAATTGTCCAAAGTGGCTCAAGGGTCATGCTTTGAATTTTTCGGGGCATTTTGCTGTGACATGCAGCTATACTACAGGTCCTATTAAAAAAAAAATGTTGTTTCTAACAGACATTTGTTCTTCACAATTGTCAAGAGTGGCTCAAGGGTGATGGTGCTGTCAGAAACAGGAATAGGTAGGACACTGTTAATGGACACATATTGCAAAATGACTTGTTTTTGCAAGATCTTTAACATAGCTATCAATCCCTGTATTGAGACAACCCATTTAATACAATTAAAAAAGAGAAACAAAGACATGGTGGGATTCCATCCTATTTTAAAAATGTGTTTTCTAGAATTAAACTACTAAAAAACTTGCATGTACAAAATAGCTGGTAAAAAAATTCCTCTGAATTGTACAATGGAGGTACAGGAAAACTTGACCAGATGTAGGTTATTCAGAGGACATGGAGTATGGAGCACGGACAGAGAACAAAGTACAGAGACAATTTCCTCCAGCACGTTTAGTAAAATGAGAAAAGAATGCCAATAAAAAGGGCACCTGGGTGGAACAGGACGTTAACCACCGTATTTCCAAGTGAAGCTCATTTGGTCCGCACTCATACAGAAAGGGGGAAGCGCTACCCAGGACAGGGACAGTATATGTCCAGTGAAACTAAAATGGTGGTTTAAAGATCCTTTTTCTGGCACTTTTTAATCTGGGGTCATGCAGGTTTGGGGCTCATGCTGTGGCCCAGGACAGGTATAGTCAATGTCCAGTTCAATTAAAATGGTGGTTGAAAGACTCCTTTTTCCGGCACTTTTTAAATCTGGGGGTAATGCAGGTTTGGGGCTCATGCTGCGTTCCCGGACAGGGATATTTTAATGTCCAGTTCAAGTAAAATGATGGTTCCAATTAAAACTGCCTTCTGGCACTTTTTAAAATTTGTGGGTGATGCAGGTTTAAGGGTCATGCTGTGGTACAAGACAGGGATAGTGAATGGTCTGTGAGTTTTTTTCTGTGGCTTTTATAACCTAAGTGTGTTGCCTAAGATGTAGCACGTATCCATTTGACTGTTGTGGATGTTAATTCCAGCTTCTCCAGCCCTGTTTGGGTGTAAGAATGAAGGTGTTGTTGCTCTCCCATAGACTTTAATGGTCATCGATCATAATCTATCATCGACCATCGAATATCTTGTCGATGATGGTCGACTATCGACCATCGACCGATGTCGATGGCCAACGTAATCGCTCAACACTAATAATAATGAATTCTATTACTGAATCCAACATGAAAATCCACAACAATCTTCCCGCTACATGTGAATAAGGCCTAAATGTTGATGTCATATACTGACCTGGAAATCTCAGTACAGCAGGGTCTGGTTTATGAATCGGTTGAATGATACCAACCATTCCAGTATAATTTTGGAAGACTGAAAAAAAAAAAGAGAGAAAAATCGTTACTTTCACATGATAATTACTAGGACTGGGCTCCACAAGTCTGTACATATATTCTATTTAAGATAATAATCACAACACAAACTGCTCACCATGTTGCCAGTCTAGAATATATATGTGGTGTAGCCTCAGACACTCATTGTCCAGAGAGCAGTTGTCGGCCACTAACTTATAAAGTTGACTGCCACTTTAAAGATGAATTTCAGCACCGGCAGGATTAAAGGGGATTTATCATTACAAGCTTTCATAGACTTGAGCTGTTTCTGTTTCAGCTTCAAATTCAAGAGAGAGTCTCTCATCTCAGTAGGCGTGCCTATCCTGCCAGGAGGTGTGTCTCTCCTCACTGAAGAGTTGTGACATCATCATTCTATGTGAAGCAGTGGAAGGGAGAGGCTGTCACAGCTCTGCAGACCTTCTGCAATGCTCTTTTGTCTGCAGAGCTGTCACTTGCCTCCCAGGATGCACAGGCTCCTTGTAACCAGAACACCTGCATTGGTGTAGGCAATCATAGATACAGTCTGAACTGATTGAACAAATGTGAGAAAGGCCTGCTGCCCCCCTCCCACCTCTGTTATCAGGCAGGAAGTAGATCAGACTGTATAAGGCTGTTATATGGGTGGAGAGAGGTGTATAAGCCTGTGTTATATGGGGGGTGTCTAGCTGTTAGAGACTCAGTAATTGCCCAGATCCTTTACGTAGAGTCATCATTGGGAGATGAGGAGCTGAGACAGCCTTCATTATACACACAGCCATCACAGGTAGCTGATTTCACTTTTGTTTTACACAGCTCAGAGGGGAGTAAGCATAGAGTGCAGGCAGCCAATTACAGCACAGGGGACGTGTCCAGGGGGCGTGTCCGAACAGGCTGAATGACATATCAGTCAGCCAACCACAGAAAAGGGGACGTGTCCTGTCCAGCTGCAGCAGAAATAGCTGTACATGCACAGAATAGCTCATATCTGCTATACTAAGTAACTGAGGTAATGCAAACCAATCACAAAGTGCTTATTTTTACTGTGCCCATCATTGGAGATATGATCTTTGTAGCGAGAAAACCCATATACAGCAGTTTCCTTTTTGCAATCCCTTAAAATTGAGCAGAAAAAACATCTTAGTTTCCATACTCTCACTTGCATGTTTCAGGTTCTTGTTCTCAGCATGTACATAACGACCCCCATTTAAAATCAAAACAATCAAATAAAACTAAGTATGGTCCCTGTAGAGGTTGTTCACTTCCTAAAAAAATTAATAGGAAGCTCATGTTGGTTCCAGCGCTGGCTCTCTGAACAGTGATGTAAGTATAGGCCTGTTAGCTCTGCAGCCAATCGGCGGATACGGCAGTAATATTCGCAAGAACAAGCTAAACAAAAGACCAGAGACACCCAGCACTGGGACTAAGGAGCAAAGGAAGGTGGTTGTAGTTTTTTTTTTCTTTAAGTTAAACGCATGCAAACATATTCTATTACATTTGCATATGTCGCTCATTGACATCAATACATAAATGAAAAGAAAAACATTGCATACCGTATATACTCGAGTATAAGCCGAGTTTTTTAGCACAAAAAATGTGCTGAAAAAGCCGTCCTCAGCTTATACTCGAGTAACCGTCTGCGTCCGGGTGCTGCAATGGTCTGGGTGCCAGCGGCGATCTTTTCAACTGTATGCAACTCCTTCGAAAGTGCATACAGCTGAATCTTAAGTTACCCGTCAGCATCCAGCACTGCCATGGCCCGGGCGCTAGCTGGGATACTTCAGCTGTATGCAACTCCTCCTGGAGCACATACAGCTGAATCTTGAGTTACCCGTCAGCGAGCGCTCCCTGCTCCGCAATAAGACTTCATAAGTTCCCAGCTTGCGGCCCCCATCCAGAGTTTCCGGCACAGGAAACTGTGTCATTACGCTGCCTGCCCGGCCAGGATGGCATCACACTACCTGTTCCAGACAGAGCCGCATTGGAGCATTGGGAAAAGTACAGCACTTGCATTTTTCTTTTTTTTTTAAACCTTGCCTATACCTGCCTATGGGGGAGATATACCTGCCTATTGGGGACATATATCTGCCTATAACCTGCCTATGGGGGACATATACCTGCCTATAACTGCCTATGGGGGACCTATACCTGCCTATGGGGGCCATATACCTGCCTATGGTAGACATATACCTGCCTGTACCTGCCTATGGGGGACATTAAAGGTTTGTTTTTTTTTAAAGCCTTGCCTATACCTGCCTATGGGGGAGATATACCTGCCTATACCTGCCTATTGGGGAAATATATATGCCTATAACCTGCCTATGGGGGACATATACCTAACAATACCTGCCTAGGGAGAAAATATACCTGCCTATGGGAGACATATACCTGCCTGTACCTGCCTATGGGGGACATATACCTGCCTATGGGGGACATTAAAGTGCCTATACCTGCCTATTTAATTTTATTGGTATCCATTTTTATTTTTTAAATCTACCTGTAGCCGCTGCATTTTCCACCCTAGGCTTATATTCAAGTCAATAAGTTTTCCCATTTTTTTTGTGGCAGAATTAGGTGCCTCGGCTTATATTCATGTCGGCTTATACTCGAGTATACATGGTACTTTTTTTGGACGGGACACAAAAACATAGTAATAGTATGTTTTTCTGAACCTAAAAAATACAGTATATGGATGTAAAATGAGTCAAACGTTTTCAAAAGAATGCTCTTCTGACTTCATGTTCCACCATTATAGTCTATGGATACATCAAGCAATACGTTACAATACTGTTTTTGGGTATTAAAACCTATACGTCTGACATAAGCAATAAACGTCTTGTGAACCGGCCCGGAATTGGGTCACAGGAGCTTCCTAATAATTTTTTTTTAGGAAGTGGACAACAGTGTAACATTGTGGCAATGAACACCACGCATGAATGTAGTCATAGATATACCTAAAATGTGTCTGCTTACATGCAACATGGGAGTTAGTCTCTTTGTACGTACAAAAGTAGTAGTTAATTGATTGTAGAGGCTACTTTATATTAAATACCACGATAGGTGGATATATTCTATTCAGCTGTTGATCAGCAACACCTGATTCTGGAAAAGCAGAGTGCCAGCCAAGATGGCCACCAACAAAGCTCACACAGAGATTGTCATTCTGCAATGGGAGATCTGCCCAGTTGCACAACACACAATACGGCAGCGTCTGAAGGTGGTGTACAACAGTCATGCCATGCTGATCTGGTGGAGCACTGCAAATAATTATGCCACCAAACTGATGTAAGGGCGCTTACACCCAAGATAGAGCAAAACACAGAACATATGACATTACACAGCCCCTGCAGTTTTGCTCTTTCCCTGGTCTCTGATGACCAGCAGAGAGGCCTGAACACACACTACTCATGAACAGTTAGGGCCGGTTCACACGGCTTATTCAAGCCGTAATTGCGGGACGAATTTCGCCCGCAATTACTGCTTGAGTAAGGGGCAGGGGCGCTGCCCGCTGGCCCCATAGATTTTTATTATCCACGACGCGTATCCCGCCAGGATAATGTGCATGTCACTTTCTCCCCGCCCGACGTATTCCCCGAGCGGGAGGAGAGACGGAATCCACAGTTCTCTATGAGAACAGTGGATTACCGTAATTACTGCGACGGATTCCAGCCGTATTGCAGCGCAGTATGGCGCGCAATACGGCTGGAATCTGTGCCCAAAATAAGCCATGTGAATGGCCCTTTAAAGGTCATTTTAGTTGAAACTTCAGGACAAACATAAAATTTCTTGAATTTTTTCTTAAAGTTAACTAAATGAGACCATCTCTTCCCTTTAGATGCACATGTCCAAATGCTCAATGTTTCAGGACATTTTGCACAACTTGCTGATTTCTGACAAGGAACTTAATGGCAATATTCAGAACACTATGCATCAGACAGGTCAGGTACCGGTTAGTGTTGATCGAACCGTTTGAGAAAAGTTACGTTCAAATCGAACATCTCGATTTTTTTAGAAACCGAACATTTTACTGTTCACTCGAGTTCGTCATGGCATTCACACGCCATTTTAATAGTTTTCAGCACCTTTTTGCACTTTTGGCAGTTTTGGGGGTTCAGTAATTTTATAACACGCTGTCTTGAAATCTCCTATACAAAGAAATATATTTTAAATAGTGGTTTATTGGTGAAAATTAGAAAAGTTCATTTTTGGCAACTTTGGCGGTGAAATACCTTTCAAATATACTGTGTGTTATTGTCATACAGATATATATCCAGGAAATAGAGTTCCTTCTCTCTGGTGCTAAATCTTATTCAACGTCAAAAAGTATAATTTTCCCAGATTTGAAGTCCTCATAACGCTGAAATATACCAGTGCGTTATTGTTATCCACTTATATACACTTCTCTCACTTTTTATTACATATATCTTGTGCCATGTGCAGAGCTATAATATTTAGCTTTTGTACATGGTGAGAACTAGAGGTGGTAAGCAAGCAATGAGTGGTGTAGGAAGTGGAGATAGAGGTATGAGACAAGGCACATCATCAGTCGTAGGACCGCCAGGCCTGTCATCGCTTGCTCAGTTCTGAGTGCGTCTCATTACTGAACAGCTTCGCCAATCTGTTCTTCAGTTATCAGACCCTGCATCCAGCGGTTTTACCTTCTCATCCTCTTAGTCATGGCCACAAATGTCATCATCATCATCAGTCCAACCTAAAGCAAAAACGGGCTGAATGTCACAACCCAATATACAGACCGCTCCAAATAATCCATATTCTGAAGAGCTCTTTGATCACACAATGTGGTTGGGGGCAGAAGGCATTTCAAAAGATCAAGAGGCCAAAAAGGATGATTTTGTCTGCTCTGATACCCAATCGCTGATGCCCTTACGAGAAGGAAGCTGGTCCGTCGGCAGAAATATTGAGCGGTCAGCAATGCCCCGCAGTCTCTGTGGCTTCTAGCCCACAGCTTGAGGATGCATCTGTGATGATGATGACATTGTGGATGCAACGTGGTCTTTTGAGCAGCAGCTGGCAAGCGCATCATCAGTGGAGGAAGAGGATGATGGGGTAGTGTCCGGTCAGAAACAGAGAGGGTGGTCACACAAGTCCGCTACCATTACTCCGCCCGCCGTGGTCAGTGGTGGCAGCGGGTACAACGGTACTACGTTTTCACAGTCGAAGAGGTCCAGGATCTGTGAAGCCTGGGCCTTTTTCGATCAAGCCTCAGATTTGCTGATTGATGTCATATGCCAGATTTTCCGTCAACACGTCAGTATAGGAAAGAATGAAAACAGTTTACGCACCAAAAGCATGAACAGGCACATGCATGGAAAGCATGAATTGCTGGAGAAAAAAGGCCACACAGGTCCTGAACTTCCAACCACCATGATATCTTCTGCTTCCTCCTCCTCCGCCACTTCCAAGCCCAAGCGGTCCTCTGCTGCCGATGTGCCGGAGCAGCATGAGCAAGCACCATCCCCAGTCCCAGACACTGTCGGACGATTACCACCACCAGCAGTACTGCCTACACCTTCCCCTTCCACCAGTGTGACCTGCACACCGTACAGTGGCCAGTCTGGCAGCAGCCTTCTGTGTACCAGGTGTGGGAGCATAAGAAACGCTTTCATCCCAACCATCCCAAAAAATGATTCAAGCGTGGATCTCTGACCATTTTGTTGCCCCGGTTGCCGATGTCACTGACTAGTAAACTGTAGCACGTCTTCTTGACAATATGAAATACACATTTAAACTACACATCTCATGTCTGTAGTTCCTGTGCCTGCTGCTTCTACAAATTGTATCCTACTGCTGCCAACAGCTAGATTTAAAAGTCATATGGCTGAATTTATTTTGATATATACACCTGTATGACCTTGATGTGCACTGTATAAACTTCTTACTCCTCCTCCTTGTAGCCCTCCAAATCTGTATTTTTTAAATGCCTCCACCTGTAATAACACCAAATGTCCTGTTATTCTGAACCTTGATGTTTCCCATTGGCATGTTCTTGCCACCACTAATGGTACTGCTGCCTAATCTTGCCAAACCGGAACCTCCAAGTTCCCCATTGGCAAGTTCTCGCTGCCAACAATAGTATTGCCGTCTAATCTAGTTGAACCGAAACCTCCATGTTCCCGATTGGCATGTTCTTGCTGCCACCAATGGTACTGCCGCCTAATCTGGTCCAGCCAAGTTCTTGGGCCATGGTGCCCCCCCCCCCTCCCATTACCAGGGCTGCCATCAGTCATATATTAACCATTTGCCCCATGCAGCCAAATCAAATGGGGCCCCCATCCATTTCTAGTTCCTATTTTTTAACATATCAGTGGCCTCCTTTTTGATTAGGATCCCTGACAGGAGTACTGCCTGTACTGCCCTGTTAGCACCCCTGCTAGTTACCATGTGCAATTTACAATACCGGTGTCGTCTTATGCGTCGAATGGGCTTTTGGGCCCCCTCAGGATGCAGGGCCCTGTAGCGGCTGCTACCACTGCACCCCCTATAACTATGCCCCTGCCAGCCGAACCTCAATGTTCCCTGTTGGGATGTTCTTGCTGCCACCACATATATCACATGTAAAAAGCTTGCAAGTAGAGGCGTAACTTGAAGTTCTTGGGCTCTGGTGCCAAAAGTGAAACGGGGCTCCTGCAAGTTACTATGTGCCATTTCCAATACCGGTGTCTTCTTATGTGTCAAAGGGGCTCTTGGGAACCCTCAGGATGCAGGGCCCCGTAGCAGCTACTACCGCTGCACCTCCTATAGCTACACCCCTGCTTGCAAGCTGTCCTCATTTTTTCAGTTAGCCATTGAAAGGAATGAAGTATTTTAAAGCCAAATTTTCTTCACTAAGTTGTTCCACATATCCAGTTTACTGTTATGGATGGTAATTACAGCTTCTCCTCACCTGTGTAGGTATAAACATTAACCCGAACATTTTCTCCCATTGACTTCAATGGGGTTTGAGCTCGAATCGAACCTCGAACCGAACACACTACTCAAATTTTTGAACATTTTATTTTGCTCTTTTTTTAATGGGTTGTTAAAACCGGCTTAAAACTCGGGCGTAATTCGCCCCGAAATTTAAACCCGTGTGGGGGGGGGGGGGGGAGGGGGGGGCCGGCACTTCCCCCGCCCATAAGAATCACTGCTACCGCGTATACGCCGCGTAATTCACATGTCAATTTCTCCCCCCCGGGTATTCGCCGAGCAGGGAGAGGAGACGTAATCCCTATTTTTCTATGAGAACTGTTGATTACCCGTAAGAAAGGCGTTTTCAGCCCTAATTTTGCGCACTTCGGTGCGTAATTTCGGACCGAAAATACGGCCCATTTTACCCTGGAAACATACCTACTGGGGCTATATCTCAGCACACAGACCACGCTATTAAACGGTTATGAAGGTCTTATTGACACTTGGGGAGAAATGTAAAAAGAAAGGGCTTCAATGAATTACGCTCTCCCTTCATTTTAAAACGGCCCGGGGAAAGTAGAAAATTTTAAATGGCCTAAAGTTCATCCCAAACCCCGCCTGGTCATGACGCTTAGTAATCGGAAACATGTGAAAAAATTTTAAAACAGGCTGGAAATAAAAAAAAGTCATTAGAATAGCATGTCTTTATAGAAACTATGGACTGAACTGCTTGTGGACCCCAGGTTTTTCCCCCCCCCCCGCAAAGACCCTTTCTGTCTGGGGTCTTGCGTATGTAAAAATGGGAGCAGCAAAAATAAATTTCAAGTTTAATGGTAAAAATTTTAAAAAATCTGAACAACAAAATCAATGGGGGAATGTAAAATTAGTTTTAGTTTTATTTAATTTTAAACTTACCCCGAGCAGTTTTGGCCTCTCTGACAGAGCCCCCTTTTTTTTAAATCTGGGCTGGGCACTTATTTAAAATAACTTTTTTACACTTTAACCTATCCATGTGATTCAGAAATTGTTTTCTCGTGACACATTTTGGTCCCAAAAAATGCTTTTTTATTTGTGAAAAAATCAAAGTATCGTGAAGATTTAAAAATTACCAATTTCAAGCTTCAAAAAACAGATAGTTATTCAACTCAAAAAAAGTTTTTAACAGCATCACATATGTCTGCTGTAGTTCATAATTTTTTAAATTTCTTTTTTTTTTATACATTTTGGGGCTTTTGAAATTTAGTAAAATTTTTAAAATTTTTAAAAAATTTGCAATATACATTTTTTTGGGACCATCCAGTTCTAACGTGACTTTTTTATTGACCTGTAGTTAGATACCCCAATAAATGACCCCATTAAGAAACTACACCCCTTAAAGTATTAAAAACCGCATTTAGGAATTTATTAACCATTAGGTGTTTACAGGAATTAAAAAGAAAGTGGAAGTGAAATTTCAAAATTTCACTTTTTTTTGCAGATTTTAATTTTATTCATTATTCACAAGAATCGGTAAATGGATCAGGGAAATGCAATTTAATTTGATTCCCCAATTCTGCTGTTTTCGAGATTTTCCATATGTGGCCCTATGCATTATTTGGCTCAACCCACAAGCCCGGATAGGGGGAGCACCTCTGACTTGGGGTCTCTTTTTTCATTACTTTTTTTTTAGGGGCCTTTTCGGGTTTGCAGACGCCCTAAGGTGTTTAAAACTTAAAAAACCCCCCCCTAAAAAACCCCATATTGGAAACAAACCCCTTAAGGAAATATCCAAGGTGAGTGAGCATATCGACCCACAGGTGTGTAAATTTTCTTTTATCGTTAGGCTGTGAAAATAAAAAAATTTTTTTTCCAATAATCTGAAATTTTGCTGAAAATGTTTAATTTTTTTAAGAAATTTTCTTCCATTTTCGGCAATACCCTAATGTGGGTGTAAACTGCTTTTTTGGGCGCAGGGCAGGGCGTAAAAGGGAAGGGAGCGCTATTTGGCTTTTGGAGCGCAGTTTTTGGGGGGCCATTCGCATTTAAAAACCCCCCAAAGTACCGAACAGGTGAAACCCCCAAAAAGTCCCCCATTTTGGATTCAGCACGCCTCATAGATCTCATTGGGGGTGTATTGTACATTTTGGTGGTGCACGGGTTCCAAAGTTTGTTTTTTTTTGCATTGGGCTATAAAAAAAGAGGGGAAAACGCAATTCCGCCTTTTTTTTTGGGCTTAAAATTTTAAGCTTTTTTCGTGCAGTATAAATGACAGGATATCTTTACTATGGGGGTCGGTACAATTGCAATGATATAGATTTTATATATTTTTTTTTATGTTTTATTACTTTTACACAATAGAAATAGGTCTATAAAAAATTGCGTTTTTATGTTGTCCTGTTCTGATACCCATAACGTTTTCGTTTTCTGTATACGGAGCTGATTATGGGCTTTTTTTTTTGTGGAATGATTTGACGTTTTTTTTTGTACCATTATGGGGGGCATATGCCGTTTTGATCACTTTTTTATTAAGGTTTTTGTGAGGCATTTAAACAAAAACGTTTCCCTGGTAGTGTTTTTTATTTTTATTTTTTACATGGTCACCGTGCAGTATAACTGAATGTAGTATTACTCAGGGGTCGATACTTTACAGCGAT
The DNA here is from genome assembly GCA_025379985.1 of Phyllomedusa bahiana. Lineage (NCBI taxonomy): Eukaryota > Metazoa > Chordata > Amphibia > Anura > Hylidae > Phyllomedusa > Phyllomedusa bahiana. Next base: position 144,963 of record JAODAL010002732.1, read on the forward strand.
ACCCAAATTGTTTATTTTTTTATGTTTTACTGCTTTTAAAAAATAAAAACATTTTATTCAAAAAAAAACAGGGTTTTTTTGATGTTTTGTCTGAGACCCATAACTTTTTTTTTTTTTTCTGCGTACGGAGCTGTGTAGGGGCTTGTTTTTTGCAGGATAAATTACGTTTTTATTGGGATCATTTTTTGGGGGCGATTTTTGATCAGTTTTAAAAACTGTTTTTTTTTGGGAAGGGAGGGTGAAGAAAAAAACGCAATCCTAGTAGTGTTTTTTATTTTTATTTTTAACAGCGTCACTGGCAGTATCCATGACCAGTTAGCTTTACTCTCTGGGCGATCGATTACGGGGTACCCTATTTATTGTTTTTTAAAATTTTGAAGCACTTTAAAAAAAAAAATAAAAAAAATTTTTTGCTGCTGTCTTCTGAGACCTTTAATTTTTTTATTTTTCCCTATACAGAGACGTGTAAAGGGCTTTTTTTTTCGGCATGAACTGACGTTTTTAATTGGTTCAACTTTGGAGTTTATAGGTTTTTTATCGCTTTTTTTCCCCAAATTTTTGTGCTGCGGAGGACAAAAATCGCAATTTTGTGACTGTTTTTTTTTTTTTCGGCGTTCACCGTACGGGTTAATTAACTGACGGGGTTTATAGGGTGGGTCGTTATGCATGCGGCGATACCGAAATTGTACTTTATTTATTTTTATCTTTTTTGGGGAGATTGGGGGTTTGTTTGGGGAAAAAAAGGGGGGTTGTACATGTTTTTTTTGTATTTTTTTTTGTTTTTGTTTTATTTTTTTTTTCATTTTTTTTTACTTTTTTCACATTTTTTTACTTTTTCCCCGTGGGGATTTTTAAAAGCAAATCCCCCTGGGGAAAAAAAAACAATCGTTAGATTTGTTTGAATGGAGACCTGTGCACAGCATTACTATGTGCACAGGTCGCCATGGTAATACTGCACCATGCCCACAATGCATTGTGGGCGGTGGTCACCGATTTAAACCCGGTTCTTTCAAAAGCCGCTTGCTGCGCCGGATCGCGGGGAGGGGTCCCCCCCCTCCTGCCGCGGCTTATTACGCAGCCATGGGCTGCGGGAATGATGCGTTTTTTACCCGCGGTCGGAGCTCACTCCCGGGGGGTGGGGGGTAAGGGGGATGAAGCCCATTAATTTACCGCTGGGCCATGCCACTGGCCGATCGCCAGGGGGTTGCATACTCCATTTGGGGAAGTCACTTCCGCTAGGGGTATGCATACGTCCCGTTCGGGGGAAGTGGTTAAATAATTTTATATGGATTTTTTATATTTTTGGGGTATTTTACATTTTTATATCAAATTTTGTGTTAAAAGGATATTTAATAATTTAAATATTCAATTTTTATAGTTTTACAATTATCATAAATTACTTTTTATTAAGTACTGGTTTAAGTTGAGAAATGATGGGACTTTTTTGCCAAAATTTGCAAATCTACTCCACTTGACTCCTCAGGCTCAAAGGACATATAAAAATGGTTGCCCCGTCCAGCAGTAATTTGGGCTAGTTTTGCCGATCAGCATTCATATATGTTCTCCTGATGTCAAAATGTGAACAGCAAGATGAGGAGGACTGTTAAAATCCCAAATTTAAAAATTGTCTCCTAAATTTATGGGGATTCAGGGATCAAAACCCGTTGTGAATTTTTTACCCCCAATCTTTATTAGGCTATATTCACCGGGGTAAATTTTTCGCCATTTTGCTGTGTATTTGCGCTCTAATACGAGCGAGATGTGCGCCGAAATTACGGTAATCCATAGTGCTCATAGAGAACTATGGATTTCGCCTCCTCTCCCCGCTCGGACAAAATGATCATATTATAAGCGCAGGGAGATAAGTGACATGTCAATTACTTGTGGCGAATACGCGCCGCGAATAATGAATGTCAATGGGGCCGGTGCGCGAGCTCCCAAAGCACACGATGTACTGCAGCGCCGCAGTACGTTGTGTGAACATAGCCTTAGAGATCAGCAAGTTGTGCAAAAAGTACTGAAACATTGGAACAGTTGGACATGTGCATCTAAAGGGAAGAGATGGGCTCATTTAGCTCAATAAAAAAATTTTTTAATTAATAATTCCCGAATATAGTTCTATTGTACTTACTTGGTAGCTAAGTGATGGTGAGCACTATAGTCAGTTCTATGGACTCTGGGATTTTTTATCCAGTGTCGCTGATGGGAGACAAAAATGTATAAATAATGTCAGTAGAGCTCAGGTGACAGCAGCAAAAAGAAATTCATCTTCTGAGAAGCAGAAATTCAAGTGAAAACATCATTTACTCAGGTTATAGAAGATAAGTAAAGGTGGTATGTTCACATGGCGTTTAGGATCCGATTTTTGGATCCGTTTTGGACCCGAGAATCGCACCCAAAATCGGATCCAAAATGCATCCAGCACGCAGCAGCGTGTTTGGATGTGTGTTGGATGCATCTTTCGGGCCAAGAATTGACATGTCAATTCTTTGAACAAATCCAAAGGACGCATCAGAAAGACGCATTGAAAGCAATGTAACGTCACACTGCTAATTGCTAGATACGCGTTTGGGTCAGTTTAGGGTCCAAAACACAGATCCAAACACGCATCTAAAAACGTATGTACACACGGAGTGAACACGCCATATGAACATACCCTAAGAATAAACTAATAACAGAGAATTATCAGAAAGTGACTAGTTTTTCTCATTCCTACTTCTATTTATATGTTGCTTAAAGTAATAAGAGGCGGAGCGGAGTCTATACATTTTCAAACTTCATTTTGTATTAAAATTTCAATCGTCATTATTTTGAGACGAACTGTGCAATATAAGCATTAATACTTTTCATTCATTTTGTAGAACATTTTCGTACTGCATATACTTTCGTTCAACATTAGAGCAGATCTTATTTGTATAGCAGCATTTATAAGTCCTTTCAACATATACAAAGCTTATAGTCCATTTGGATAGCACAGACGAGGTAGCAGTAAAAGTAAATACTCATTAGAGATACAAAATGAATGAAAAGTATTAATGCTTATATTGCACAGTACGTCTCAAAATAATGACGATTGAAATTTTAATACAAAATGAAGTTTGAAAATGTATAGACTCCGCGTCTTATTACTTTAAGCAACATATAAATAGAAGTTGGTTACAAACAGGCAGTGGGGGATCTGTCTGGTGTTGCTTAATAACGTTAAAAAAGTTAAGAAAAGTCCTATCTTATTACTGAAAGACTTTAGTTTTTCTCATTACCTGCAGTTTTATTGACTTCTATAATAATGATGTAATACGGCTCCAGAGCTGATGATTTAATAATGATGTAATAAGGGCTCCAGAGCTGATGATGTAATAAGGGCTCCAGAGCTGATGATGTTATAATGGGGACTCATCCAAGGTTTTTAATATATATATTGCTGCAGAATGTCTTGAGATGTGAAAGAAAACAGAAATAATTATATGAATTTTTTTTAAAAAAAAAGAAAATTATTATTATTATTATTATCATTCATTTTAAAGCGCCATTGATTCCATGGCGCTGTACATTCAAGGGGGGTTACATACATAATATGTATACTATAAATAATTTATCAGATATTCTAAACAGATAATACAATATATACAGATATAATACCTCTATACAGCTGCTGTGGGACTGGAGATCAGATGAGGAGCCCTCCCCAATATAACACAGATTAGGGCCTCCTTTTCTCAAGGCCACGTTTCGACTCTCCATCGGTGGCAGATGGTTCTTCCACATCGTCTCTCAGGACAATCCAGTCTTCCTTTAAGTTGTTCCTGAATTTTATTGTTAGAAACTGAGAAGAGAAATAACAGGACACATTATAGCCCTCCATATTCACTAACCTAACACATATTATAACTAAGTATATGAGAGCTCGGTGGCAGCAGAGGAACAGGAAAGCTCTGCAGCCCCTCCGCACATTGATCTATATTTTCATGGTATGCCCATAGAAGTATCCACCTTGAAAATTCCCAACAGTCCTCCCTCTATATGTGAAAAAAACCAAAATGTAAATTATACTGACCCGGAATTGCCGATAGAGCAGAGTCTGGTTTATGCAGAAAACCACTAATGCCATCCATTCTATGGATAGCTGTATAGTTTTCAAAGTCTGAAAAAAAGAGAGAAAAATACATTTGTTTTTGTCCTTTTTGTTCTTCTTAGTTTCCCATGTAGTGATGATAATTCCTGGGCTGCACAAGACTGTTCATATATTCTATGTACTGCTAATTCTCTACATTTGGTTCTGGGAAAGCAGAGTGCTTGATGGCCACCATCAAAGCTCCCACATAGGGTGACATCCGAGTCCACAATTGCAGCTCTCTCCAGATATACAGTAACACATCCTCTGTTTCTACATCGCTGCAGAAGTGAGCGGGTTCACCCAGAAAACGTGGTGATAACCTCTGTTAAGGCAACCGTCATGGCGCCATATTGGAGCCACCCAACTTTCCCTGAATACAATCTAGCAGTATAGAGTAAACATTGCCCTCCTGCTGGTAGGACATACATACCTGCATACAGGAATCGTCGGTACAGATGAAAGTTCTGCTGGCTTCACATGCTAAGACTGAAAGGAAGACGTGTATAGGAAAATAACCTCACACCTGTATAATGGGGTCTGTGGGTAGATAAACCCTGATTACAGCTTCTTTATGGACAATGAAAGACCTGATATAATTGACTTACTGGAGGGGTCCTGGCACTAAATAGCGCCTCCCCTAGGAGACAACACCAAAATCTTTTATAATTTTGAGGTTTTGTTACATTGGCCCTTCTACTGCCTCTTGTTTCTGATCTATAGCTTTGGAGGGATACAGAAATGATAAGGTAACCCAGTATACTGGAACCATACTAGGAATTACTGACATGACTGAGGGATGAGGCATAAAGCTGCTGATTCTTCCCAGTGCTGTTAATATTTCTTATTATAAGGGCCGGGCAAATGGTCTTTGCTTAGTTAGAAAATATTAACTTCATTAGAGGTGAACTAAAGAATAGAAAATTATAATGTAACCCCGACAACAAGACCCAACCTCTCCTGCTGTCTTCTGCTAGTGGTCACTCCTAATCTCACCAACTTCGTTCCTTCAATGGAACATAGAAAGTGTTTTTGGGGGCATCTGAAGAGGATTACACTAGAGTTCCCCTTTAAATCCCATACAATAAAAATGTGACTTGTAAAGGATACTGATATTGACCGACAGAAACATCAGCAGAGATAGACCAACTTTTAAATATCTCATAAAACTGTGGTCCTTGGAGGCGAAGTAATATGGCATGGCCATGCTCATACGGTACAAAGCTGACAGTACCAATGCCACCATGCTGATGTTATACCTCAGAGGACCAACCTAGAAGAAAGCACAGAACAGATGACATTACACACTATACAAGTCCTGTTAGGAGATACAATCAGACAACACATATTCCCCCATAGTAATATAAACATCAATGTGGGGAGGAGTTATTTTGGGATCGGGCCCCTTCCGTCCTAAAATCTGCAGATCAGCATGGATTATGTAACAGTATGTGGCCCCTGCTGGGCTGCTTTTCTCCTGGGTAGGAGGGGTTCATATATGACCAGCTGAGGGCCCGCGCCCTGAGGACCCCTTTTTCTATGGGGTATAGGGTCCTGGCTTACACTATATACACAAACCTGTAAGTGTGTGGCTATTAGGTCTCCAAAACAGTTTAGCCACCCGAGCATCAACAGCGCTCTGTGGTAGATGGTAGTGCGCATTAATCTCTCCTTTCTTCTGATCTCAATAAGTCTGTAAGTGACATATATGATGACAGCCCCTAAAATACAATCAAAAGGTTCACGATAAGAGGTGTACAAAAAAATAATCCAAAGATGTTACGTGTTCATGATAACAGCTGCACATGATATATACATATATTATATGTAGAGATGGGCGAATTGATTCTAACGAAGTGGAATTCGTTTAGAATTTCAGGAAAACTTTGGTTCGGAACGAAGTCGAACTTTGGGGTACTTTGGGTGAACGAAGTGTGCTTTTGATTGATAAAATGGCTGCGAGCACATGGCGCTACATGGGGGGAAAGCACTCTGGGAGGAAGAAGGGGATTGCCTTCATGACATGTGCAGAGGTGAAGCCAATCAGAGGGCCGCGGGATTCTGTGACGTCACCGCACTATATAAATCCGGCGCGACGCCCGGGGGCTCATACCGCTCTCACTGTACTGATCAGGGAAGGTGCTGCCGCGGCTGATAGCTCTTACTGAAGAATTGATTTTTATATAGCGATTTCTGTGGGGTGTCTCAGCTTGTGTCTCAGAGACTTTCTCTAATGTTCTATTTCTAATTTTTTGGGTTTTGGATCGAAATCCAAGTGTGCGTCCACTGCAGCTGCATATACATTCAATATCCAAGTGGATCTAAGCCAGTTCCTGTTGGATTCATTTAAAGAAACAGCGTTTTTACAATACAAATACCAACTTCATGTTTTGGCGCATCAATTCTATTGCGCAATTTACTCCAGGGGTTTTAATTAAGCTTTGTTTTGCTGGTGTGCTGACCCCAAGGAACCGTCTTCTTCAACGCAAAATCTATAAATTTTTTCCCTGTAGCCGAATTCACAAGCAAAGGTAAATTACAACTGTATCTCTTGTTGTGTGGCGTAGAAAACACGCAATTTAACACCTAACACAAGCTACTATTTTGTGCGGCCTCAATTCTTGGCACAATTTACATACCAGGGTTAATTAAGCGTTGTTTTGCTGGGTGTGCTGAAAAAATAAACCCGTCCCTTTTTCAACGCCAAAATATATAAATTTTTCCTGTAGCCTAATTCCACAAGCAAAGGTTAATTACAAACTGTATCTCTTGTTGTGTGGCGTAGAAAACACTCAATGTACACGCTACAAAGCTACGATTTTGTGCGGCTCAATTCTTGGCGCAATTTACATCCAGGGTTTAATAAGCTCGTATGTTTTGCTGGTGTGCTGACAAAAAAAAACCGTCTTTTTTTTCAACGCCAAAATATATAAATTTTTCCTGTACCTAATTCACAAGCAAAGGTTAATTACAACTGTATCTCTTGTTGCGTGTGTAGAAAACACGCATTGTAACACCTACAAAGCTACAGTTTGTGCGGCTCAATTCTTTGGCGCAATTTACATCCAGGGGGTTAATTAAGCGTTTGTTTTGCTGTGTGATGACAAAAAAAAAACCGTCTTTTTCAACGCCAAAATATATACATTTTTCCTGAGCCTAATTCAGGTCCGAAGGTTAAGTAAGCCTGTTTTTGCTTTTATATTCAGTAACATACACAGTGGTTTTTTAAACGACACATACAGAGTAAAGTTTTCTGGCCATTTGTGGAGCGCAATTTAATCCAAGGGTTACCCAAGCTTGTTACTGGGTTCATTGTGGAAGTCAAAACAAGGGTGTATATTTATCATATACCAGATATCATCATCAAACAGTGTCTGTACATTTTAGAACAAACAGTATTCATACAGAGAGGTCAGTCTCTGCAACCTGCGCTTGTAGCAGTGGCACAAACATTCCTGAACAGCCAGGTCGCATCACAGCAAGGGGACGTCCGCACAGGGGTCACTCGGTGAGGCCACAACGCCGCTGTCATGTAGCGGCCGTTTGTTTGTATCAGCAACCCAAGGGTTCTTGATTGAGGTTGACTAGTCATCCTCTTCCTCCCAGATGAACAACTGACAACCCTCCAAGAGTCGTGGGAACCTAGACACAACCCTTAGTTGCATGGCCCTGGGTAGCGGGTACAGCGGCCCTCACACTGTCCTCAGCCCGCCTCTGTCCCATCGGTTCCCTCAGCCCAGATCTACTATGTGGTCTTGGGCTCAGCGCCACTATATAGCGAGGATGAACAATTTGAGGAGGGCAAGTCAGCAGCCTACTTGGCAGCGAAGAAATGGGCCAATATCCCTGCCTGTTGCAGTAGGCAGGCAAAGTATAGATGGTTCTTTGGGGAAGGGAAAAAAAAGTGGCATGGGAGGGTCATATGTGAGAGGTCAGCCTCGGCATACCCAGTACCGTGGAGGAGGTGACAGATGACGATGAAACACAAAAAGATGATGATGTAGCCACCGCACTTGTGACCGGGTTGGGGGTATGGGGGGGGGGGGGGGTTGATTGGGGAGGGGGGGGGGGGGGGGGGGGGGGGGGGGGGGGGGGGGGGGGGGGGGGGGGTGAGGGGGGGGGGGGGGGGGGGGGGGGGGGGGGGGGGGGGGTGGGGGGGGGGGGGGGGTGGTTTGGGTTGTAGAGGCAAGCGTCCATCATCGTCAGGAGAAGAGGGCGCGTCAGCTTTGCGCCGTCAGGCACGGCTAAGCCAGCCAAGTGGTCGTGGGCCGTGAGTCAGCAGGATAGCACAGTGTGAGGTCGGACCAAGCGGACCACGGTAAAAAATCCGCTTCGCAGGTCCAAGAAAGTAAGCGGCACAGGCTCAAGCAGGCAGCGCGGCAGTATTCACTTATGCGGAGCGTTGGCGTAAAATCAGATACTCAGTCGGTGTGGCAGTTCTTGCTAAGACACCGAAGGAGCCGAAAAATGGGTATATTAGAATCTTTGCAAAAGTGAAGCGTGGCCAGCGGAGCTAACGGGCACCACTCCCTGCGTCAACACATGCAGCGTCACCATCCTGGGCCTGGAGAAACGTGTCCTCAGATGTGGGTGATCCATTCTGCCGCCGCAGCAACAGAGGAATCAGCACGCCAGTGGCTCTCATGCCAATGCAGCCAGTCAAGGCTCCACCACCTCTGCAGAAGGGAGCTGTTTCTCTTTGACATCATCTGCAGGTCCAGATGGCTCCTCCCCTCGCTACTCATGGCGCCAGCATTCCGGTTCAGCAAGGCGATTGCAAAGAGACAACAGTATCGTCCAACCATCCTAAGGTGCAGCGGCTGACCGTGCTCCTGTCCAAGTATGTTGTGTATCGCAGCCCTCCCTTTCAAATGGTGGGACTCAGCACATTCAGAGAACTAATGGCTTGTGCCGAGCCGAATGGAAGGTCCAGCCGTAATTTCTTTTCCAAAAGGCAGTACCAGCACTTTCATAAAATCATGTAGAACAGAAGTGGGTCAGTCCCTTGAGCTTATCGGTTTGTTCCAAGGTGCACGGCATGCGGACTTCTGGAGAGCTGTAACTACGGTCAGGGCCAGTTACATGTCCTTTATGGCCCCACTGGTGAAAGTGCTTCCTGCCCAGCACACCAACAACTTGGACAGAGAGACGCCGCTATCTCCTCCACGTTGTCCAAACTGCTGCAACCTGCGCCAAGGATCCGCCTCCCTCCTCCTCCACCATCACCACCATCTCAGCACTCCACAAGTACTGCTCCATCATACCACATTGTAGGGCACAGCGTTGTCGACGCAGTTCAAACGGCTTGCCTCGGCGAACGAAGTCACACAGGAGGAACGCTCGCGTCATGCAGCAAGGAATCGATGTGTGGCATTCTCCGCCCAAACTGCAAATCGGAACCATGGGTGACGACAATGGGAGGAACATGGTGTCCGCGCTGCACCGAGGAGGGATGGTCCATGCGCCCTGCCATGCGCACGTGCTCTCGTGGTTGTGAAAGGATTCCTGAAGTCTTCCACCGATCTTCAGAACTTCAGAAAATGCCCAGGAAACTGTGAATCCACTTATCTCATTCGTTCAAAGCCAGGAACACCCTCCTCGAGTTTGCAGCGGCACAGAACGGGCCTCCCCCAACACCCTACTGATATGCGATGTTTCCACCCGCTGGAATTCCAGCCTGCACATGTTGGACCGAGATTTTGGTATGACCAGAGATAGGCCATAACATTTTTGATGATCCAGGCCACCTGAAAAGTGTGGAAAAGAGGGTTAAAAAAAACGGAGACAGACAAGTACTCCCCTGTGTAACTTTGGATGTCAGCCAGTGGGCAGCTCATGCGTGACACCTGCCGTTGTTGAGGCAATTCGAAGAGGCGACGTTACTTTTTCAGTCGCCAGGACTACAGGATGAATAACGTCATTCCCACTGCTGCATGTCCTGGAACAGATGCTGAAAAATCTGTCTGGGCAGGGACTGAACGTGGCACTACATCCACGTGGCCCACAGAGTCTGGTGGGGACAGAAAAGGAGGAGAAGGAGGAGGACAATGGAGCAGTAAGCATTGTCAGGTTGAAATGATGAGTTTCTACCCAGGTGACAAGAGAGGAAGACAGGAGCATCTGGAGAGGTGGGAGGAGATGAGGAAACAGGCAGATGCGACCCCCAAGCCACGTGCAGATACAGTGGCAAATGGAGGCAGGGAGCCCCTCGGAGTCACTTCAGATGCCCACAGCCAGCTTATTTGCCTGGCTTATTTGACAGCCGAATTAGCCACGCATCCGGCAGGAGGGGATGACTTCGGTCTCTCCACCCTATTTGACCCTCGCTACCGGTCCAAAATGGGAGCTTTTTCCCAGCAATTGAGAGGGAGACAAACTCAAATACTTATAGGGAAATCCTCCGTAGTCAGATTGGCCGCTGCCTATTTGCGCAATCATCCCTCCTCTGACAGGTTCTGACCGGGGGGTTCCTCAGCGCTCACGTACTACTGGCCGCGCTGCTGGGGAAGGGTGGGGGGGTAAGGAGCAGTACCAGCTCCACAGTAGTAACTAAGTCTGGAGTCACTGATGAGCAGCTTCCTTCACCCAACTAGTGAGGAGGCAGTTTCCGAGCAAGCAGCAGCAGCAGGACCTGGACAGTCCCCTGAACCAATAGGTTTTGAGGCCTACTTGGACAGCACTCTGCCACTCAGTTAGAAATCCGCTGGACAGACTGGCGCAAGAAACTGGATGTGTGCGCAACTATGCCGAAGTTGCAGTGGAGAAGCTGTCCGCCCGGCCAGTAGTGTGGCAGAGCGGTATTCAGTGCGGCGGGGCCATCGTTTCCCCAATGAGAACCCCTTTCCACGGGAAAGGGAACACTGAACCTTTGCGTCAAGATGAAAACAGGCGTGGATCGCCAGATTTTCCACACACCAATGCCTTAAGGCGTCATCTTGGGTTCAAACTCCCTGCCTCAGCCACTATTCTGATGCCGCCACCCGCCAGATGCCACACAACTGCTGACAGTTTCCTCCATCTGTCCTACCACCATCCTTACCAGTGCGTGGGGGTGGGGGGGGACTGGTATTGCCCCTCCACCTCCACACTCGTCATTGTCCACTCTATGAACCTCATGCTGCTGCTGCTGTTGCCTGTACATCCACCGTGGCATTGTGCCACAGTCTGAGAGCCTCATGCTTGCTGCAGTGGCTGCCGCCGTGTCCTCCACAACTGTGTCATCGTGCCACTGCCTGAACCTCATGCTGCTGCCGCCGTGCCTCCAGCTCTCAGCGTCATTGTGCAATCTGTGGCTTCTCCTGTTTTGGCCACCTCCAGAATGTCATTTGTGCCACTCTCTGACATCATGCTGCCGCTGTGACTCCTGCCGTGTAGGATTTGAGCGATTTTTTATCGAGAAAAGTTGAAAATCGGCAACGTTTTTATGGTATCGAATTTCCAGATCAGCGCATAATTAAGGTAAAATCTTGAGCAGCAACTATTAAGATGCGCCTTTTTCGGCGCTTCTGTAATTTTGGCGGCCAGCAAATCAGATTACAGAATAGAGCAGGTGAGATGTGTGTGCGACGTCAGACTGGAGGATGTGTATGTTTTGAGCGATTAGGTGGGGAAAAGTGAAGGAGAGGGGAAGGGGGGGAAAAATCAACTACCTCGTTTTACATAGAACAGCGTTTCCTGTTTCAGCCTCAGTTCTCTCAGCGACTCATAGGATAGGACCTGCGCTCTGCCTGTGGCCAAACAGCTCAGCGAAATAGTCTATTTCTGCACAGAGAAACCTCTACTATTAGCTGTGATCCTCCATATTTAGTTAGATTAGAGATTTGAAGATTTAGGTAGTTAGCAAGAATTTTAAAGCAGCTTCTACACTGTAAAATTCACGGGCGAGGGAGCGGGGGCGGGCCCCCGTGGGCGAACACAGACAAGCTTACTAAAAAGAACACTGGAAAAAGTTCACCGAAAATTAGTGTAGACATTGTAGTGGAATATTTTTTATTAAAAGTTTGCTTTTGAAATATTTCCGGTTTTGGGCCCCTGACTTATATTGGATACCATATTTTAGTAACTGCAGGTTTTTTGTTAGCTGCAAAATCCATTTTATTTCAGTATACATTCGATAGGTGTTCATTTTCAATTTTACCCATTACACCCCTTTGGACTGTTAAAATTTCCACCTTGCGAAAAATTACAACCCAGCAATCTTGAGTCAGCCGGGTTGTTTTTTGCCAAAATACCGTGTACGTAGAAAAATCACTTACGTTTTTTTTGGATTTTTGCGCCCCCAACATTGTTCATTGACGCGCAATCCACGTAAATCTTAAAACAGCAATTCTATATTCACTAGGTGATTAAAGGTGCAAAAAATACCGTTATCATACGAAAAAAAACAGTTACGTGTTTTTTGACTTTTGCACACCCAGCATTGTTCATTGACGCGCTCCACGTAAATTTTAAAAACAGCAATCTATATTCCCCGGTAAATTAAAAGGGAAAAAAATACGTTTTTATCCAAACAAAAACATTTTAGGTTTTTTGACTTTTGCACACCCGCATTGTTCTTGACCAGCATCCACGTAAATCTTAAAACGCAATTCTATATTCCCCACATGAATTGAAAGGTGCAAAAAATACGTGTTTTATACGAAAAATAAAGTACAGACATAACAGACCCCTTTTTCCCAGCATTTTTAATCTGGGGGTCAAAAGGGTTTTTAATGGTATACTGCGGTCCGGAAGGTATAGTCAATGCCCCGTAAAAAAAGGGGTTGAAAGACCCCTTTTTGCGGACTTTTTAAATTGGAGGTCATGCAGGTTTGGGGCTCTTTTGGTTTCCAGGAAGGGGGATATTCAATGCCATTCAAGAAACATGTGGTTCAAATCATACTGTTCTGGCACTTTTTTAAATTTTTGGGTGATGCAGGTTTTAAAGGGGCAGGCGGGTACAAGACAGGATAGTGAATGGTCTTGACTTTTTTTTTTTGTGCTTTATAACCTAAGGTGTTGCCCAAGTGTAGCACTATCCTTTGCTGTTTTTGGGGTGTTAATTTTTCTCCAGCCTTTTTTGGGTGTAATAATGAAGGTGTTGTTGCTCTCCCCTAGACTTTAATGGTTTAATCGCTCATAATCATGCTACATATGGGAAAAAACCTTATGATAGGGGCCCGACTATCGACTTTGGGCTCGATCTCGATCCCAAACGCAATGGTCCCCCCATTTTATTTTTGCCTTTTGGGCCCTCCCCCACTGTGTCATTGTCCCAAATGTCGGGACTCATCTGCTGTTTGTGGTTTGCTCCCAAATTGCCCTCCACATGTTATTGTGCCCCCCCCCTTGAAAATGACAAAATTTCCCCCCTGCCTTGCCGCCGGGGGACCCCCGCTCTCGTCATTGTCCCATTCTGTGGCTTTCTCCTTTTTGCCCCCTTCCGGGAATGTCATTGTGCCACGGCCGGGATCTCTTGTGCTGCTGTCGTGCCCCCAACACTGGGGTGAAGGGGCCACTTGTGGCTAAACTTTTTTTCCCGCCTCCAGAAAAAAATGTTCCCAATTTGGGGGCCACGGGGTTTTGACCCCCCTTCTTTTACTTGTTTTTCCCGCCGTGCCCTTCCACCTGTGTGATTGTCCCACTCTGTGGCCTAATACTGTTTTCCCGCCTCCAGAATGCCCATTGTGCCATGCCGGGATCTCTCGGGCCTGTGGGGGGAAAAACCCCTTTCCAACTGTATCATTTTTGAAACTCTGTGGCCAAATTTACTTTTTTTGGCCCCCCCAAAATTTGTCTTTGTGCCACTCCCTGACCTCAGGCGGGCTGCCGCCGGGGGACCTCCGCTCTCAGTATTGTGCCACTTGGGGCTTCCTGGTTTTGCCCCCTCCAGAATGTAAATTTCCCACTGCCGGGCCCTCTTTGGCTGGGGCTGTCCCGTCCCCTCCACACTCTTCACGGGAGTTGCCACCTGACCCCTCGCTTGTTTTTTTCAGCTGTCGCTGCCTAAACTTTATCGGGGGCTACTTTCCCCCGTTTAGTTTTTTGGTCGTTTTGCCCTCTTAAGTGCCCGGGGAAATTTTAAATAGTGAAGCGATTCTAAAAAAAAGGGGGGCAGCCCACCCCCTTTGCCGGTGTCCTTAAAAAAACTAAAAAAAAAAACAAAACATTTTTGGTTTTTTGAAAAACCAAAACCAAGCCCCCTTTTTTTGAAAATTTAATTTAACCCATGGCAAAACGTTCTACAGCCCCCTGCAGGCTCTGTGCGCGGAAATAGCGGGTTTTTTAACGCGTTCGTGCCGAATTAAATTTGGACCAAATTTATTTTTGGGGAAAAAATTCGGCAAAGTGACCAAATCGAATTTTTGAGAAATTCGACCAATTTTTCTCTAAATTTTATTTTTGGTCAAAAAAAAAAATTTTTTTTTAATAAAGTTCCAAATTTGGGCTGTTTTTAAAAATTTTGGGGGTGTGAAAAGTAATTAAACAAAAAAATTTCCAAATGGGGCCCGGGGGATGAAGGACCCCCCCAAAAAAAGCTTAAAATTTATTTAGGGTTAATTGGAAAAAGGGGTTTAAGAATCCAAAAGTTTAAAATTTTCCCACTTTTCCCTTAAAAAAGGGGGTTTTAAAAAAAAAGGAAATTTTGGTTTTGCCCCTTTTCCACCCTTTTTTTTTTTTTAATTTATTATCCCCAAAATAAGTTGGCTGTGAGGGGCCCTTTTAGTGTAAGGGAATTAAAAGGGGAAAAACAAGTTGGGTTTTTCTTGGAAAAAGGCCTTTTTTGAAGAAGAGTTTTTCGGGCCCCCTTTATAATTTGGGGAAGGGTTTGGGGTTGTGTTGTTCCCCCGGGTACCAAAAATTCCTTTAGGACCCGGTGCTAAACTAAACTCCTATCAAATTTTTTTCCCGGTTCAGAATTTTTAAAGTAAAAACAAATTTTTTTAAATCTTCCACCCCTTTTCTTTATTTTGAAAACCCCCGGTGGGCCTGGTTAGGGGGTTAAAAAAGAAGGAATTTAAAAAAAAAAACAGGTTGGGGGCCTTTTTTTAAAATGAAAAAAGCTTTCCCCTAAAGTTTAATTTTCTCAGCCCGAGGGTTCCCACCCGCGGAATAGGTTTTTATGATGTCATCAAGGTTCCAAACTGATGGGTGTATAAAGGGGGCCACTGTTAATTAGTTCTAAAACTGTGCCCAGGCAGAGTAATAGGAAAATTCAAAATTTTCCTGTGTGTTTAGACCCTTAATTTTTGCAAAAACCCCTGAAAAATTTATCGGGGGGATCTGATTTTAGCCCTTTGGGCATGGTTTGGGGTTTTAGTTATCCCAATTAAGGAAACCCGTTAAAATTTTGGGAATTTAAACAAACCCGGCCCCCTGTTTTTTCATTTTTTTGCTACAGGGAAACCCCCAAAGGAGCTGGATTTGGGTTTAAAAAATTGTCCACCTTTTTAAGATTTTTTTTTATAAAGATTTTTGGGGAACTTTTAAAAAATTTCTCTTTTAAAAAAATTTTCAAAAAGTTTTTGTTTTTACACTCTATGCAAAAATATGTGTTTCCATGGTAACAGACAACAAAAAACTTTTTAATGTCCCATATTTTAAAATTCTCTATAGGGGTCTCCTTCCTGATGTGATCCATACAGGGCTTAGAATGACCTTCAGCAAAAGGTATGGGTGTAGGTGGAATGAACCAAAAAAGGTCCTGTACCCCGAAAAAATGGCGAACAGCCGATTGGGTTCATCATTTTTTTAAAAAATAAGGGAAAAAATTGCCCTTTTAGGAAAAACCTGAACAAACTCCTTTTTGAATTTCAGGGAAAATGAATGGTTTTTTCCCCGTTACCTGCTGTGTTATAGGCTTCCCTCCCCTTATGATGTCTTTAAGGTTCCAGCTGGGTGTTCATAAAAGGGGGCCCCTGCTCTAATGAGTATTTGATAATGTGCCTATGGCAGAGTAATAGGAGCACTAATTACAGAATTTCCTGTTTAATTTAAGCCTTAATTGTCATTAAATTATCTTTTACAATGTCTCTTACCTGAAGCTGATCAAGGGTGTTTTGTAAGGACATTCACCCTTGGTCAAGATATAGGTTATAGTTTGGGGGTTTTTTTTGTCTTAGCAATAAAAATTTACACCATGTAATTTGGGAAAAACATATGTAAGAACATAAAAGACAACACCCAATCCAGATCAGGGTAGTATCTGTAAAAAATTTACATTGCAAGACATTTGGGAATCAATCAGGCCATGCAGAAAATAGTAAACACTGTAAAAGTAAAAAAGTGCAAAAAAAAATCCAGACTAGCAAAAAAAACAGGGGCTTGGATCCTTTTGGGCTCTTTACAAGCAAAACCCCTAAAACCAAAAAGGAGTTTAGACAAAAACCCTTCATTTTCTCAAATTCACCCTTAAAGGGGTTGTCTCACTACAGGGATTGCTTTTTATGTTAAAAATCTAGCAAAAACAAGTACTTTGCAATATATGTCCATTAATAGTGTCCTACCTATTCTGAGATATCCGCTCTTGTATGGGCTGCATCAGCTCCTGAGGTCGCTATAGCTACAGACCTGTTTGATCTCTGTTTATAGGCTGCCAGCACTGGTTGCTATAGCTACAGACCTGGCTTCCACTGCAGCCTAGTAGAAGCCAGTAAACACGCCTCTGACTTCAAAGTGAAACCAAGAAAACAGGTCTGAGGTGAGATGAATCAGTGTAGTGAGACAACCCCTTTAAGCACGGGCACCCAAGCCTCCGACGCCTTCACTATAGATATACTTAACCAGTTGCCCCATATACTTTGAAATCGAGCAGAAACTCCCTTAGAGGCATATGTAACTTTATACATCAGCATATTCAAAAAGAGAAATGTCAGCAGCAACAAAATGAAGAAAAAGTTGAGTGCACGCCACAGACCCGGATCTAGGTCTTCTATAAACCTCAAAAAATACAAAGAGGCAGCACTTCAAAAAAGAATGTGGTAGTTTATTTACTCAATAGCAGCAACGTTTCGGCTCTGACCAGAGCCTTTCACAAGCTAAACACACAGTGCACATAAGGTGGTATATATAGTGACACAATCAAATAAACATTCATTAATCAATTAATGTACAAATTGTCAATAAACAAACATGTGTAAAATTGGACAAGTACAATAACAAAATAGTGTATAAGTGAATAATTACATATAAACAAGTTATTCCAAATAATCCAAAGTGAAAAGATCATGTTCATAACATGAATATTACAGTAATAAATGTGTTTACAGTGTAATCAAAGTGTAATTATAAATAAAATAGCAGCTGCTTACTAACTAGACAGGACGATCCGGCCGCGCGTTGTCTCGGCGTCTCCAAGGGTGTACTGCGCAGGCGCAACTAACCCGAGGGACGCAGGCGCAGTGGAACCCCAACTACACCGTACAGAGTTCCCACTGCGCATGCGCCACATCCCGGAGAAGTGCACAATAGAAAAAATCTAACTAAACTATCAGGAGCATAAAACAAAATAATAAGAAGCGGTAAGTATATACTAGGAATCCATAAGGATTATAGACAACTATGAAAATGATTATTCATTACCCCAAAATCTACACGTCACCCCACCTCCCGGACAGTGAAACCAAGGTGTCACCTCGGTCGCAATATCTGAAAGTGGAGCCAAAGAACCCGCAGACCCAAAATTGAGCAACAGAAACCCGGCCATGGATATCCAATGAATAAAGGGGTAACATATAAAGAAAATAGAAGAAATAAATAAATGAAATATAAATAAATTAAATATGTAAAAGCTCAATGCAAATAATGGTCATCAAAGGGAGCATTTATATATTACCCTGAATATACATGACACTCCACCTCCCAGGCAATGAAACTAGGGCATCGCCCCGGACACAAAGCCCAAAAGAGGAGCCAAAGAACACGCAGTCCAATAGTTTGGACAACGAGAACCCGGCTACGGTATATCCATGCAGGGGCGCAAATTCAGAAGACAGCGCATGCCAATAATCTCCCTAGACCCAAAGAGCCAATAATTATTAGAGCCAAATAGTGAATTTTATATTTAAAAAAAATAAATAAAAATAATAATAAAAATAATAATAATGAATAATTAATAATCAATAAAAAAAAAATAAAAAAATAAATAAATAAGAAACAATGAAAATGAATATACAAAGCTCCTGAAAAATATTTTATTAATTAACAAAAGTTATGAAAAACACCCAGAAAAACAAAAAAGAAAGGGGGAGACAAAACAGAGAACAAGTAGCAGCCAGAAACGTCAGTCCAGAAGTATTCCAGAAATCTCTCAAGAATCAGTTTAATAAATTTCATAATATAATTGAAAAAAGAAGAAAAAAGAAAAAATTAGTAATAAAATCAAAAAACTTTATAAGCACTGTATGTGCTACCATACTCAGAAAACGATCAATGGGCAGACATCACAAGGAAATCTCTGGCGAACCAACCTGGGGAACCCACACTATTTAATGACACATCTGGGGAAGAATTTTAAATTCAAGATTTAAACCTGCTGGATAAAGAGAATTTAATTTATATATCCATTGTAATTCTCTACGTTTTAACGCCAAAACCCGATCTCCACCATGCTTATTAACCGGTATATGATCTATGATGACAAAACGAAGATCCTCTACTTTATGTTTAACATAAAAACAGGACTTAAACAATTTCTCATTTTTTTATGACACATTCCCTTTAAACAAAGTTTTTTGGAACATCTTAATAATGTCATCAATCCAGGAAATTGCAATATTTCCAATGCAGCCAAACACTGCATTGAATGTCGCAAAATCAAAAACAAATTCCCCTAAATTGTTTGCATTGGAAAAAATAAAAACATCTACGAGAGGTGGTAACATTTACAAGCAGTTATTAGAGAGGGAAGCATACTGGATATTTGCTTTGAACTCAGATTACTCCTATGGTTTTAATCAATGCAGGGAAAGGATGCTACATTATTGATTTTATTATTATTATTATTACTTATTTTAGAGCGCCATTAATTCCAGGGCGCTGTACATTTAAGGGGAATTACATACATAACAAATGTTGAACAAATACAATGGTGACAAAAATGACTAGTAACTGAAACAGAGAGGAAAGAGGACCCTGCCCGCAAGGGCTTACAATCTACAAGGAAGAAGGGGAGAGACAGAAGGTGTGGGGCAGACATGCTTGCGGGCCGGTGTAGTGGTGGTGGTGGGGTTAGTGTGGGTTGTAGGCTATCCTGAAGAGATGGGTTTTCAGGTTGCTTTTGAAACTGGTGAAAGTTGGGGAGAGTCTGATGTTTTGGGTTAAGGAGTTCCAGAGTGTGGGTGAAGCACGGGAGAAGTCTTGGAGACGGTTATGTGAGGATCTGATGAGAGGGGAGCAAAGAAGTTGTTCCTGTGAGGAGCGGAGGTTGCGTGAGAGGAGATATCTGGAGATTAGGGCAGAGATGTATGGAGGGGAGAGGTCGTGGAGAGCCTTGTAGGTCAGGGTTAGTAATTTGAACTGAATTCGTTGGGCAATGGGCAGCCAGTGAAGGGATTGGCAGGAGGGAGAGGCAGAGGAAGAGCGAGGAGAGAGGTGAATCAGACGGGCAGCAGAGTTGAGGATGGATTGGAGGGGAGCGAGGGTGCTAACTGGAGGCCACAGAGAAAGATGTTGCAGTAGTCAAGGCGGGAGATGACGAGGGCGTGGACTAGCGTTTTAGTTGTGTCAGAGTTGAGGAATGGGCGGATGCGTGAAATATATTTTCAGGTGAGGCGGCAGGCAGAGTGAGGGCTTGGATGTGCGTTTGAAGGATAACGAGGAGCCAAAGGTTATCCCAAGCCAGCGGACTTGTGGAGCTGGTGAGAGGGTGTGGCCATAACAGTGATAGATGAGATCGGTGGGAGGGAGAGAGAGGGACGGTGGAAAGATGATGAAATCTGTTTTATACTACATTTTAGTTTTAAGCGTACGGAGAAGAAGAAGGAGGAAATAGGATGATAGGCCTTTTGGGATCTGGAGAGAAGAGAGTTAATATCAGGACCGGAGATATAAAGCTGGTGTCGCCGCGTACAGTGGTAGTTAAAGCCATGTGAGGCTATGAGCTGACCCAGACCAAGAGTGTAGTATAGAGAAGAGGAGTGGGCCCAGGACAGACCCCTGAGGGACACCAACAAGAGCGGTGGGAGGAGGAGGTGGTGCAGGAGTGAGAGACACAATTCCGTTCAGAGAGGTATGAGGAGATCCAGGAGAGGGCCAGGTCCGTGATGCCGAGGAGGAGAGGAATTTGTAGCAGAGGAATGGTCGACCGTGTCAAAGGCAGAGGACAGGTCTAGGAGGACAAGGACGGAGTAGTGGCTTGAGGCTTTTGCAGTTACTAGGTCGGTGGTGACCTTGGTTAGGGCAGTTTCAGGGGAGTGGTTGGTTCGGGAGCCTGATTGGGGTGGGTCAAGGAGTGAGTTGGAGGAGAGGTGGGAGGACAGTTGAAGATAGACGTGCTGTTCCAGGAGTTTGGATGCAAAAGGAAGCAGTGAGATGGGGCGATAGTTGACAGTGAGGAGGGGTCGAGAGATGGTTTCTTAAGTATAGGTGTGATGGTCGTTGTTTAAGAGAGGAAGGGAAGATGCCAGAGGTTAAATGATAGATTGAAAAGGTGGTGAGGGCGGGGAAAATAACAGTGCTGAGGTCTGGGATGAGGTAGGATGGCAGTGGGTCAAGGTTACAGGTAGTGAGGTTGGATTTGGACACTAGAGAGGAAATGTTCTCGTGACTAACAGTGGGAAAGCAGTTTTATGGAAGTGTTCACTGGGGACTGTGTCAGGGTGAGGGTGGGTGGTGGCGATGTAGGTGTATAGAGGTGGGTTGTGGGGACTGAGGTGTGAAGCTTTCTCTGAGGAGGTTGATCTTAGTTAAGAACTGAGTGGCAAAGTCGTCCGCTGATAGGAGAGATGGGGGAGGAGGTGCAGGGGGGCGAAGGAGAGAGTTGAAGGTGTTGAATAAATGTCTGGGGTTGTGAGACAGGGAGGATATGAGAGAGGTGAAGTAATCCTGTTTGGCGGTGGTGTGTGCGGACTTAAATGTATGCAGCGATTGTTTGTATGAGGTGAAGTCGTCGGTGGAGCGGCTTTTCTTCCAGCGGCGTTCAGCAATTCTGGAAGCTCGCCTCAGCTGTTTGGTAGAGTCTGTGTGCCAGGGTTGTCTGTTGATTTTGCGGGTTCTGTTGTGTGTGAGAGAGGAGTGACTGAGTCAAGGGTGGTGGTGATGTGTTGTTGTAGAAAGCAGCGGCTGTGTCTGGGTTGTCAAGTGAGGATATGGTAGAAAGAGGTGCAAGAGAGTCAGAGAGAGTGCGAGGGTTGAGGTTTTGTAAGTTCCTGCAGGGGTGCACTAGATGTGAAACAGGAGGAGCAGGTGGAGTGGAGATGGTGGAGAAGGTAATCAGGTTGTGGTCAGATATGGGGTGAGGGGAGTTTGAGATGTCAGATAGGGGGCAGAGGCGGGTGAAAATGAGATCCAGCGTGTGTCCGTCTGTGTTTATCTGATATTTTTGTAATATTTGAATATATGTTCTTCACTTGTTCTTTTTGTCTGTATGTTTAATTTTTTCGTTATTTGATTTTATTATAATGTTGCTACTTGGGAAAATAAATTTACATATATTTTTCTTTGTCACTGGAGCAGGACGTCGAATGCCTCGTCTCTTATGCGTTGTACTGTGTTCACAGCACTCTGGATGGTCCTCGGGTGATGTTTGCGTCCCATTGCCATAGGCGTGTCTGTGTAGGTTCATGTAATGTATTGCCCTTTTTGCAGTGGTGTGCCACTGGTAATGGTGTGCGCGTGTGTATATATATATGCCGCAACCCTGCCAGTGGCACCCAGGTTCGCATAGTGTTTTTTCAGAAATGTTTTTTGTGCAGAACTATACATTGTATTTGGCATATATTGCTTTTAATCTATATAGGGAGGAAGGGGTGCCTCCATTTTGGTTTCCTGCACCCACCCACTTTCACAGGCTGTTATGAGTGCAGCTTGCAAGGTTGGTGTGTTTTTTTTTTTTTATTTTTTTTTTTTATTTCTTTCTCTTTGGATAATGGAGGTCGGTTGACCCAATGAGAGGCAAAGATAGCGTAGGACCACCCGACCTTAGATCACGTTGTAAGTTCATGGGTGGCTTAAGCATTTTTTGATCAAAAACATGTGAACTGAGATTCTCAAAGTTTTTTTGTGTAGGTTCATGGCACCTATGATGGGGAGCTTCCGGTTTGCCCTGGAGATGATGTCTTGCTTCAAGATTTGTTTGGTTTGATGTTCCGGTCAGTGGCGGGAAGGTATGCTCACATATGCAACTCCCATTAGAGGTCACTGCAGGTGAGCTTTATTTTAGCCAGTTACTTATGTAAATGTGTTTTATATAATGACATGCTGTGCAACAGTTACTATATTTTGAGAAAGATCTACCAATCAAAATGCGTCAGCTTGGCTTAGTGCCCTGACCATGTTTTTTCCTACCTTTTAATTAGATATGGAATAAATGTCGATTTTAATATTGAGAAGTGCTGGATCCCATGTTTTTCATCACTTCTGACTACAACACTTCACGGAGTGTTTGTCCTATGCACCCGTTCGGAAGGTAAGCTGACTTTTTACAGTGAAGGAAATAATTATTTGATCCTTTGCTGATTGTGTAAGTTTGCCCACTGACAAAGACATCAACAGTTTATAATTTTATGGGTTGGTTAATTTTAACATTGAGCGACAGAATATCAAAAATAAAATCCAGAAAATCATATTGTATAAATTTTATATAAATTTATTTGCATTTTGCTGTGATAAATAAGTATTTGATCCGTCTGGCAAACAAAACTTAACACTTGGTAGCAAAACCCATGTTGGCAAGCACAGCAGTCAGACTTTTTTTTGTAGTTGATTATGAGGTTTGCGTACATGTCAGGAGGAATTTTGGTCCACTCCACTTTGTAGATCATCTCTAAATAATTAATATTATGAGGCTGTCTCTTAGCAACTCCCTCCATAAGGTTTCTATGGGGTTAATGTCTGGAGACTGGCTAGGCCACTCCATGACCTTAAAGGGGTTGTCTCACTACAAATATTAGCTTTCAATATGTAGGGATCACTAAATGAAGATGTTTTCCAAATATTTTGCTATGTTAATTTTTTTTGTTGGGGTGCTACAAATGATTTTATCACCTTCTGAGGGCTTTCAGGTTTCTCTAGTTACCAAACTGTTTGCTTGTTCTTCCCCACTGTTTGTCTTATCTGATTGCAGGGAGTAACATCATCACAAGGTCACAGCAGAGAACTGCCTACAGCCTAAGAGCTTGTTTGTTATCTGATCTTTCAGACAAAAGACAATAATTAATACTGTTTACTTTAGCTCTGAAGATTCTCTGGACCTGGGAGCAGTAGATTGTTTATCTAATCTAGACTAATAAACAGAAGTCTGAATACATGGAGCTCATATGCTAATTACAGACAGCTTGACCAGGAAGTGACAGGATGCATGAATGAAATAATGCTGCTTTGCTCTATGAAACAGAAAGATGAGACAACCCCTTTAATGTGCTTCTTTTTGAGCCACTCCTTTGTTGCCCTGGCTGTATGTTTTGGGTCATTGTCTTGCTGGAAAACTCAGCCACAACCCATTTTTAATGTCCTGTGGAGGGAAGGAAGTTGTCACTCAGGATTTTACAGTACATGGCTCCATCAATTGTCCCATTGCTGCAGTGAAGTAGTCCTGTGCCCTTAGCAGAGAAACACCCCCAAAACAATGTTTCCACCTCCATGCTTGACAGTGGGGATGGTGTTCTTTGGGTCATAGGCAGCATTTCTCTTCCTCCAAACACGGCGAGTTGAGTTAATGCCAAAGAGCTCAATTTTTGTCTCATCTGACCACAGCACCTTCTCCCAATCACTCACAGAATCATCCAGGTGTTCATTGGCAAATGTCAGACGGGTCTGCACATGCGCCTTCTTGAGCAGGGGGACCTTGCGGGCACTGCAGGATTTTAAAGCATTACGGCGTATTGTGTTACCAATGGTTTTCTTGGTGACTCTGGTCCCAGCTGCATTTAGATCATTAACAATTTCCCCCCATGTAGTTTTAAGCTGATCTCTCACCTTCCTCATGATCAAGGACACCCAGGCCGTTCCCAGGGGCAGGTGATCTCACAAGGTGAGATTTTGCATGGTGCCCCTTATCGATCTCGATTGACAGTCATTTTGTATTCCTTCCATTTTCTTACTATTGCACCAATAGTTGTCTCCTTCTCACCCAGCGTCTTACTTATGGTTTTGTAGCCCATTCCAGCTTTGTGCAGGTCTATGATCTTGTCCCTGACATCCTTAGAAAGCTCTTTGGTCTTGTCCATGTTGTAGAGATTAGAGTCTGACTGATTGAGTCTGTGGACAGAAGTCTTTTATAAAGGTGACTATTTAAGACAGCTGTCTTTAATACAGATAATGAATTGATTAGGAGCATCAAACTGGTCTGTAGGAGCCAGAACTCTTAATGGTTGGTAGGGGATCAAATTATTTTTCTCTGCAAAATGAAAATAAATTTATATAATTTATACAATGTGATTTTCTAGATTTTATTTTGGATATTCTATCTCTCAAAATTAAAATTAAGCTAACCTTAAAGGGGTTGTCTCGCAACAGGGATTGCTTTTGATGTTAAGATCTTGCAAAAACAAGTCACTTTGCAATATATGTCTAGTAACAGTGTCCTACCTATTCTGAGATATCCCCTCTTGTATGGGCTGCATCAGCCCCTCAGGTCACTATAGCTACAGATCTGTTCGATCTCTCATGATAGGCTGCCAGCACTGATCGCTATAGCTACAGACCTTTTTGATCGCTCCTGATAGGCTGCCAGCACTGGTTGCTATAGCTACAGACCTGGCTTTTACTGCAGCCTACTAGAAACCAATAAACACGCCCCTGAATTCATAGTGAAACCAAGAAAACAGGACTGAGGTGAGATGAATCAATGTAGTGAGACAACCCTTTTAAAATTATAGACTGTTCATGTCTTTGTCAGTGGGCAAACTTACAAAATCAGCAAGGGATCAAATAATTATTTTCTTCACTGTATCTTAACGCCTTACCTCCTTACTTGCCTATGCAGCCCAGTTGTTCCCCTTATGCAGAGTGGCTCACTGACACAATCCACCGGACAATGTGCCTCTTTCTTATTCACAACATGCTCTCCCTATTTTTACGTTTTTTGTGGACTGTCTTCATCTTTGTATGTCTCTTACCATCTTGCAATAAAGTCCATTTGAAGAAATGTTAGACCCATGTTATTATTCCATCTGGGTAGATTAATCCCTAGTAGTGTGGTTATTTTTTTAATCTGGTACATTTTATTGTCATTAATTTATTGGACTTTTTTCTAATTACATTTTTTTGTGTAGTGTAATAGTCCTATTGATCTCTATTTATTTTTACACCATGATCAGCCCTACTGCCATGCAGTTTTTCATCTATTTGTCTGCAGAGTGATTGCCTTATTCATTGTATAACACCGCACTGTATTATCCAACACTAATTATTATGTTTCTCTTAGTTCAGTCACATGAACCTGGTGTCCCAGAGATCCACAGACATCTGTAGGCTCATCCATATATAACTAAACTCGATATTACTGGCCACTATGAGCATCAAGTGGAGTCATCCATTAATGAAAGGGTATTTACCAACATAACACACAAGTGAGAAAACCCCCCTCTCCGGAGTAGTCATATTCCTGGTCCTTTTCCTTTATCTATTGGTTTTTGTCTGGTTTCTCTTCAGTGATGTTAGTACCTCAGTACGTTGCTCCTCAGAGAAATAGACTGCAAATTTCATTACATTACGACATCCATATACAACAAAGTAATAATTGCTCTTGCTCTGTTTAGATGGAAACAGTGTTTCATCCCAATGGAAGTACTTCCTTTTTTCAAAGAAGAAAAAAGGAGAACTGTCTTGATCTGGTTATATTAAGGAAGATTTAGGGCGACATGTCCCAACACGCCAACAACAGTTTTTTGGTCTATTTTGCGCCAAAACCACTTTTGACGCCATATTCTTGTTGTAAATGAACTGCCGTACACCAAAACTAGGTACATTATACGCTGGACACGACGCTTTGTAATGCGCCCAAATATGGTGCGCTATGTGCCCCTGTTGCGCAATGCGCCTATTGAGTCACATTACATATGTTATGCGCCTCCATCGGGCAATGCGCCTTGATAGGCACATTACATATATTACCAATGATAAGCTCTGTGCCGCTAGTTGCGCAATGCGCCTTTTTTGACACGATTTGCATGTTTAGGCGCATTAAGTTTTCTATGCAAGGTACACCTGACGCCAGCTTTTGGAAATGATCGGACTTTATGGCGCACTTTACACTGATTTAATGAGCCTAAAACTGGCGTGGAAACGCCACTTTTATGACATGTCGCTCTTAGATTTTATTTCTTTCTTCATCAGTAAAGTCACTTTACCATGATCTCTAGGGATCCAAGTGAATGAAGAAATTTCAATTCACCTATTTCTCTCCCTCTCCTGTCCTATGGCAAAGCACCTGCCTCAAAAAGCGTAACCTCACATCTCTGGACCCTCACAGTCCTTAATTTTCACTAATTGCTACATAAACACACTTAAATGTGTTTTCTCACCCTCACCACATTTATTAGCTTTTATCATGTAGACAAAGGTATATAAAATTATTACC
Source organism: Phyllomedusa bahiana (assembly GCA_025379985.1). Lineage (NCBI taxonomy): Eukaryota > Metazoa > Chordata > Amphibia > Anura > Hylidae > Phyllomedusa > Phyllomedusa bahiana. The sequence continues at coordinate 171,791 of JAODAL010002732.1, forward strand.
AAATACATTGCTGTTCTGATTTTGATTAATTTCAGAGCTATAACAGTTATTATATCCTGCTTGTGTACACAAGCTTCCCTAGGTTACCATCTCTTTCTGCTCTAGCAGCCATGGCCAGGATTTTAATGTCACTCCCTGTTGTGTCTTAATCAGCACAGGAGCTTGTTTATCTTTCTTAATGTCAAACTTTAACCTTTTAGAGCTCTATAGCCTTGTGTTCTGCTCTTAAAACCCTTCGGCACTAATGTCCTTCTAACGGGCACAGCTAGGAATAGCAGAGCTGAAATGTCAATCACTGCTCCAGAACCACAGACAGCCTGGACAAGAAGTAGGAGTCTGAAGCTATAGAACTGCCCACAGCCTGGACAGGAGGTGGGAGCCTGAAGCTGTGAAGTGCAGGTTCTGGGAAATCCCCCCAAAAATCAATATTACCCATATTCATTTCAACGATGTCTTTAGAATCACCAGTTGATTTTCTTACCCATCTTGGGCCCCCTTCATATTATCCATCAAATGTTGTGGTTTATGAAGAACAGTGCCTGCAACCCAAACACTGATTGGTTGGGAAAGTGAGTTTTGCATTACCCCATATTACCTACTGGATACACTGGCTATGTTCTAATGGTCCCCTCTTCATTCCAAGTGAAGGCATCATGTATCCTTCTCAGCATCCTCTTGAGCCAAGTGCATATTCTCCAATCATCCAATCATTAACCTGGTTCTAACAAAGTGTGAATGTGTCAGAACCGTGCAATGTGAATGACAGCTCTAAGGGACAATACACGTGTCAAACGTAAATTAGTTGCAATAGACCAAAATGATGTTAATCATGTGACATAACATTAAATACACAGACATCCATTTAATATATTGAAAAATTGTGTAATTTAGAATAAAATGTAACGATTTCATATGTGACATAAAGCCTTCTGTATTTCTTTATTTCAGCACTAGAGGTCTTCATAATTCTTTTAAACAAAATGTTTGCACCAGATGTTTGAGATGTATAAGAATACATACATAGCGTTCAAAATAATTAAAGGTAATTTTCTCGATATACTGTGAACCACTTATTTAATCATCATTTGACTTCTCTCAAATTTTTCTATATAGTTTATACTAACTTAGTTATTGAATTAACTCTTACCGACTATATGAACTTGTAATAGCTCTCTTGACAGCAAAGGCATCATATGGGCGGCCTTGTACCAGGATCGTACAACCATGAACAACCCAACTACATAGCTATGGGTGAGGTTTCGGTTGCAAATATTGCAGTGCAACCGTCTCCGGTTATCTATGTCAGGCATCGAGGAATGGAACAGAGCCGCACCATTCCGTACTGTTTTACCTTTTAGAGGACGCCCTGCACAACACATCCATGGCTCTAATGAATGACACGAGCACACACCATTTCTCTTCACTTACCTCCGGGTGTTCACGGTGAAACGTGGGGCTTCTGTTCGAATCCTACAACAGGGCAGCTGGAAGTCTTAGGAAGTGCCCCCTTCCTCCATCACTAGAGCTCATGTTTTTCTTTTTACCTGCCTAGTATAACTGCCATCTTTGTACACCCCAATGTATTGTCTATACAATGCTATAGGTTGTACAAATGATCTCACCACCTAGTAGTGAAGCACCCTAGGGGGACTCAATGTTAAGAGTAAAAAAAAGTGTAAATGTTTGTGTGTGTGTATATATATATATATATATATATATATATATATATATATATAACACAAATGTATATGCACACAAAAGGGGTGGTTTGAGACATTTATATAAATTGTGGACAACTGGCTCATGTAGTTGCCTGTTGCCTGCCACTAGTGGATATATAACCAGGTGTGGTAATATATAACATGCCACCAAGGATCTACCTGGCCTTGGTGGGATAAGAAAGCCAGCTGTATGTATTGTCAGCCACTCTAGCGTGGTGTTTGAGTGCAACGTGTAATCACAGATTAGTTTTGGCTTTATCAGCCGTTCCTTGTCTGCACTCTTCATTGGGAGTACACAATGCATGGGTGGGCTCTACTCCCATGTTCCAGTGCCACATTTTGGATAGGGCTCCCCGGCGCGTCCCTAAAAAAGATAAAGCCGGGGCCTCAGGTGTACGGGGGCGTGGTCTGCAGACCTGTGGACGTGTAGCTGCAGAGGAGCCTGGAGAAGAAGCCTGGCCCCCCCGCCAGGAGGCTGGCAGGGAAGCCAAAAACGACGGGAGAGCTACACTGTGCTTTGACATTTCTCGGACATTCATGTCCAGAATATCGATAGACGACGGTCTATTTCTTCATTATGAGTTTTGTGGAGCCATACGGCCAAGGAGATTTGCGTTTTGTATTTAGTTTGCGTAAAAAGCTGTGTCCTGAATACAAACTGTCGAGAGCACCAACGAAACCCAGGAGGGTCTGCAGTCAAAGTGCCTTATTGGATGTGGCCAATACACCGATCTACAAAAAGACCGCCGATCATGAGAGCCAAGTACCCCCCTGGACGGCTCCCGATAGGTGCGTCCATAATATGGGAGTGCAGGACTATTACCATATGGTGGAGGATGCTCAATGGGCGATAATTGTGCACGAACTGAGCACGCTAGTGGATCATCTCTTATTGGCAAGTTGCTGCTCGCACAGAAATTGAGACGGCCCGGAGGCCTACTGTGAAGCAGTTGCTGCTGAAAGAGACTGTGTAGCTGCCAGAGCGTTGACAAGTTATCATCTTTCCCCAACGGACCTATGATGAGGACATTTTATGAGCTGGTTAGCGTCACGCGTATGAACCACCCAGCCGGCAGTGCCACAGCACATGAACTGACAAAAACCCACAGTCAGCCTTCCATGCCAAGCCCGACACAACAGCGATCTTCAATCCGCCGAGAAACGCGCCATTGCTCCCAGCAGGAGGAGCTGTGTCTGGGTGACGCTCCTAGTAGCGAGGATATGTTGGCTAGCTGCTGCGTGAGTCCGGTGATACTGGATGGCAGTAGGGACATCGCTACCAGAGGATGCCATTGGTTTTCTATATGTGTTGGTCATCCGCACATAATGTTAGGTCGACATGGATGAGAGTGGAGCTCCGAGCCTAGGATGTCTCTAAAGTGCTACTCCGGCCATCGTACCCAGTGTGAGGACGCCGACAGTACTCCGGTATCTGGAAACTGTTGACCTGTTTGTGCGGGACTCGACGGCCTTATGCGTTAAGGGGTTGTGAAACACCTACAGAGCGGGTAGTTCTGGCTGTCTACACTTGGCAGGAGAGCTTTCCACCTCCTATTTTGAGCACTTTATGGTGGGCAACCCGCAGGGTGTTTCAGCGGGCAAAGGAAGTAACTTGTTCCCTGGTATAAAGTGCCAGCGACAGTCAGATCACCCACCTGAGGAGTAATGCGGCTAGCCCTGCTGCCTGAGTAGAGAGGAGAGCCAAGAGTGGTCATTACTCAAAAGTCCGTGAGATGAATAGTGGATGAGACTGACACAGCATATTTTGGACTGGAAAACGTCTGATGGACTCTATGGTTCAGACATATGCACTAAATTTTATCCTGTTTCAAAGGATCTACCTAGGCCTAAAAGGGGGCTGTAATTGATGGCCTGTCCAATTACCAGAGCAGGGGGTTTTTGGTGGGGTCACAGAGTTCATGCATTGGTTACTGCAATGTGTTGCAACCTGCTTTTAAACATGCACTGAGCTGAAACATAGAAGAGAGCTCCCTCAGGTCTGCCACCATGTGGGGTTATGGCAGTCACGCTTAAAGCGATACGTTCAAAAGCATAGTGTGAATTCAAGCTCCGTGAACAATGCCAGCCCTGCTGTAGCGCAGATCACAAGCTCAAGTGTGCCCACCTCTAGAGTCATGTTTTAACGAGTGCTGAGGTCTATAGCAAAGAGTGTATTGTCCTGGTGATGCTATTGTATAAGCTGGAGAACAAGGGTTAACCAACTACAGGACTCAGGAGGAGTTAATAGTGGAGTTTTGCCCCCTAGCAACATGTTATCTCCTGCAACTCTTCTGTGCTGTAAAAAGGTATGAGAGTGCGTGCCCTGAAGTGTCCTGAGTCGCGCTGGTGAGTGTGTCTGTCAGTGCGACGCCCACGCGCTGTATGTACCTGATTGTACCTGCAATCGCAGTAATTGCCGTTGCCCAGGAGGATTGATGGCCACCAGTCTGTGTGACACAGTGCGGTCTGTGAGAGGAGACTTGTGCATTGTTTCCGTCTGGAGCAGACCTGGAAGAGAAACTTCGCGGAGAATGCTGGGGTATGTTTGTTCTCCTACAATGTGTTAGGAGACTAGGTTTAATGAGGGGTGTGTCCAGACTTCTGGCGAGATGTATTCTAGTCCCTGCACTTAATGAGACCCCCATCATGTATACTTGTGCACAGAGAGAAATGTCTGCTGAGCTCTGTAAGTACTACGGATTTCACTTGCTCCAATGGTTTGCAGTATTGCCAGTAAGCTTTTTTTGCCAGGGCAACAAAGAACTCCAGTGTTGGAAGGAGTGAGCTGCTAGACACCACAGAGCTTGGGGTAGGCTTGAACCCTAGTGAGGAAGGCAGTGAGCGGGTTAAATCCTCAGATGGGTAAAGAAGTGCTGCTTGAGTTTTCTGAGCGCAGCTGATCTGATCGTTTTCTTCACAGGGTTATGGAGAAACATATTAACTAGGAGCCCTCAGAGATTCATTATGTCCAGTAGGTCATCGGGGTGAAACTGAGCAGATGGAAGCATTTGCAAGCAAGATGCGCTGAAGACCTACGGAGGCTAAAAGAGGTGACTGAGTTTGGCCTAATGGTGAACACGGCCCAGTTTTGGTTGCTCTGAGGGAGGGACGAACTATATGAAAGATGAGAGCCGGGTTTCATTACTGAGTCCCATTTATAAAATGTGTCGGCCATTACGGATGTGCCCCGAGCTCATTGTGTGAATTTGATGTACTGCAACTCAAGATATAGGAGTATCCCAGTAGAACGCTTGAGAAGTTCTACGCTTAGGAAGATGGGTACTAGGGGATGTGAGGGAAACTACTCCACCATTTGCATGCAGTAGTAGTCTGCTTGGCCTCTGAAACCACCCAGTGAGAAGTGTGCACAGGGGAAGGTGTCCTCTGACACTGGTGAGGTGCCAGGTAAGGCCATCATGGCCAGACAAAGTATCTATAGAGGTTGCCATGGTGAAGCTGAAACCATTAGCCTCATGCCTGCTATTTTGGTGAGGTTTTGTTTTGCATGATATAGCATGTTTGTGGCCCCATATTCTTCGTGAAATGTAAGCCTGAGCACAAGGTTACACCTACAAGTCAACCCTGTTAAGGGGTCTGTAAAGATCTCAGGTGATCACGCAGGAAACCCCGTAATCGTTTAGCACGGGGTAATGATCAGATGAAAGGAGGATACAGACTGTGAATTGTGCTCTCCCACGCTGTCATCCGGATGTATGGAGAGCGGACATAGCGGAGTTCCGCAGACATTAGAAACCCCCCTGTAAGAGAGGCACTGAGTGTCAGTATCGGCAGGGCTTTTCCATGATTGTTTGCAGTGCTTCTGTAATAACCCTGGGAGCCACTGACTCACAACAGAGAGAAGGGGGACCACAGCGAGGTAACATTAAGTTTGTGTCCACATCGGCGGCTCCTACTGCAGTGAGGTTACCCACACAGCATAGAGAAGGTCAGGGAGAGGTAACCTAATTCCCCCTGGTAGGTCCCAAGTGACAGCTATTGATACCAGCGAGGCGGAGCTTCTGGGTGTCAGTAGATCTAATTTGAGGGTGGGATCTGATCCTACGCAGACTCAAGAGGCAATAGGTTTGTAGCTAGATGTGCCCCTTAGAGCCATGGTGCAGACATAGCAACCCCTGAGAGGTGTGCTGTCATTACTGCTCTCCTGGGCTGCTATCGGTGGTTTGCGGGACAAACCATGGAGCCTTTTGCTATAGGAACCCTATATATTGCAAAGACACTTGCCAGTGGGCGCCACTGCCAAGGGTATACTCACGTGTATGTGGAGAAGGCTATGAGGCAGGATAGTGCTAGTGTTGGGTTATCAGGAGTACTCCCTTTGAATGTCGCAGCAAGCCGGGCTGTAAGGTGGTGACATCCTTGCTATGCGCAGACGCGTAACATACGTCAGGCCCACCTGTAGTAAGTGGCAGTAAACTCGTCTGTTGGCCGATTATGAGGAGTGAGCGCATGGTATGAGCCCACGCGCCAGCTTTGTTTTGTTGGACAATGTATCTCTTCCCCCTGAAGATGTAGAGGAGTGTTGCCCTAGCAACAGGTGCTAAGGAGGAAAAGATAATGATGGGTAATGTATGGATGACTGTGCTTCCATACAGAAAATCAGTCTATATGTCGCCTGGTGTTTACCTGGAATGATGGGGGGGGTAAAAGGGAATTTCTCTGCAGAACAAGTGACAGTAACCTTCCCCAGAAAAACCAAGTGCAACATAAGCAGGGTGAGAACCGATTCCCTCTGTAAGAGCTTTTGACCCCAGGGAAACAGGCTGGATACTAATGGTTTAAAAAAGCCTACGGCCTTATTCAGCAGGGTAGGTGAGGTATGTGACGACAAAACCGGCTACAGGTAGTTGCCGTCGTTTCATGGCTGTGCCGACTAGGTTGAGACATACAGAGATGGTATAATATTTACAACATGCCAACCCATAATGGAATAATCAGTGTCCCTTCTGTGGGATAAAGAGTCCAGCTACGTATGTATTTCGCGTCAGCCACCTCTAAAGTGGTTGGCAACTGTATCAACGATCTATTTAGGCTTTTTTCAGCCGTTCCTGGGTTGGCTCACTTATTGGGAAGCTAGACATGGATCAGCAGTGGGTCAGTCTACTCACCCATGTCCAGGCCTCGCGGGCTCCTATAAAAAGCGGGCCTTCTGGTGTACACACGGGTCGTGGTCTGCTAACCTGGACGTTAGCAACAGAGGCGGCTGGAAAAGGCTCTGGCACCCCCTCTCTACAGAAGGTGGAGGAGTCCAAATAACGTACGGAGGAGTATCAGGCCAGTCTTGATAGCCAGGACATTAGGGTTCAGACTAATATTGATAAACAAGGTCTATTTCCACTCGCTAGTTAGTCGGCACAGGACGCCAAGGAGTTTTGTTTGTAGTTTGTTTTAATAGCTGTGTCTGAAATAAAACTGGTCGAGGCCAGCGAACCCAGAGTCTGCAGTCAAAGTGCCTTATTGGATGTTGCCAATATCCGATCACGAAAAATGAAGAACGGCGAATCCAGGAGCCAAGTACCCGCCCCTGGACGGACTAGCCCCGGAGTGTCATCAAATTGTGAGTGAGACTATTACCAATATATATAGTCTGATCGTTGTATAACTATATATATAATAAAATATATATAATATATATAAATTATAATTTATGCCCAAAGATATATATACAAAATAACGTTCAAGATCCACCTCCCTTTAGGCCATTTTACAAATAAAAACATAGTAAAAAAGTTATATATAATTTACACATAATTGGTATGTCCGCTTCCATAAAGTTCAATCTATTAAAATAGAACATCTTTTATCTCAATGTCACGAAAACAAAGAAATGAGTTCTTTTCTTTGGTACAACTTGTAAATCACGTCCCCTAAAGATTGCGAATTAAAAGTGATCAAAAACAAGTTGCACTGTATTCCAACCTGGTACCAATAAACAAGTTACACTCCACATTGCACGTCACACAAATACACCTTTCACTCAAGTCGACGTGGAGGGTAGATAAGTAAACAAGTCTATTGGTTGAAGAAAATGGCACCATGACAAAAATTTGAAAATGAGAAAAATGTTTGGATTTTTTTACGGCGCCGAAACTTAATGAAAACCCTACATGTTTGGTATAGCATTCGCTGACAGTCTCTGGTGATGTCTCTCAGATATCTTCTACACATCTCCAGTTCTCAACAGCTCCTTTGGAGAACCCATTTTAGGCCTCATTACACCCTGGCTCCCTTATTTCTCTATTGTTGTAGTGCCGGTATATAATTAAATCTACTGCACCTGATTATCTTGGACACAAACCACACTACCTCGCCCAGATGTCTCTTTGATAATGGATATATGAGCACGTAGAAAGTGCATTCCTAATATCTCTTGTCATCAATTAGTCACCTTGACATTTACAGTATATTCCTGAATACCATCCTTTATTCAGTTATACTGATCAGTCCTAGTGTTTCAGTCATTGTATGCCCACCAATATATATTGACCTATTTTAATAAATAAGAACTTTTTCACCCTGCAACCAATATTTCCTTTGTGTCGCTGTGTTATTTACACTCGGAAGCTATTGGCGTCCACCTTTTTTAGATAAGTAACAAATTCTTGTGCTGTTTCCAGTGTCCCCTTCCAGATAAAAAAAAAAAAAAAAGTCGTCGTTAAAACGTTAGTAAATGATGATTTTTGAGTGGAATTTTACATTCTTTTATATGAATTTTTTTTTGCCCTCTGTATGTAAGTATATAGCCCCCTGTAGATAGGTAGGTATACATCACCATGTCGATAGGTAGGAATAAGTGTCTCCTGTAGGTATATATGCCCCCTGTACAGTCAAACATTGCCCCCTGAAACTGTACTTCAATATCACTAGCCATATGATTTAATGCAAACACAAAATGGCAGGGTGGGCCTCTGAAAGTGACACATACTATGGACAGTCAAATACAAAATGTTATGACATTACTGCCATAGATTCAAAGATTCTGCTGTAATGCATGGGACCAGTTCTTGTTGTAATAGTGGGCTCTGTCCACTTGCATTGGTTCTTCAGAAGAAGCCATTAGTGGAGGCAGTGGAGGCCTTTTAAATACTGGAGCAAGATGGGGAAGACGGCGTGACTGGGCCAGTTCACGTTGCTGGTAGAGCTTCTACTGTCCCTCCACAAACCGGATATCTACTAGGATATGGGTGGCCAGCCGGATGAGCTCATGCAGGGATGAAGGGAGGTCACAACTGGCCAGCACATCTTTTATCCTTCCCATGAGGGCCCTTGCTAGAACGTGTGCAAACAAGAGTCTCATCGTACTCCCAACACAGCACTTGAGGAGAGGGTGTGGAAATTGTACTGAGCATAGTTGCCCAATTGATAGATGTCACCTTATATTTGATACATGCAGCAGCTAGAAGAACCGCCAGGACGAACTTGAACGTGTGGCATCATGGGGTCCCTGGTTCGAAAGGGTTGTGGTCCAGGCCAAGGCTTCACACAACAGAATACTGACAACAAACATCACTTTAGCTTATTCAGTGGGGAACTTGGATAGTATTACTCCACCTATATTGGTCACCTGGCGATTAACCCCGGCATGCTTGCGTGTTCCTGTCAAACATCATGGCAAAGGCCCATAAATCACGAGCAAAAAGGAAGGCAGCTCACCTCAATAGTATAGGTCCATAACTGGGCAATGCTGTTGCTCGAATCTGCCGTAAGGACCCGCAACCACAATGGTAATTCTCCAAGACGAAGCAGTAGAATGAGCACCCACGCACGAAAAATGAGAGAAGTTTCGAAAAATCCGCAAATTTATCTAATTATTCAAATAAAAAGCCACGGAATAAGTGCCACAACTACAACGTGTGCATATAGACAAATAGATCAGAATCTACTTTTTCTCTGCACACGTTTGTCTGTTGAGGCTATTCCTCTGGCTTTATTTGAATACTTCAACTAGAATTAGGATTTTACTTCATATCTGCTGGTGTCTCATCTACTGCTTCGTCAAAGGCCATAAAGCTTGGGGCCCAGTGCACGCCACCCAGAGCCATAGGCACCACAGGTGCTGGAGAGGCAGGTAGCTGGCCAAAAACAGAAAAGTGAGCCAGCTTGTGCTGCAAATATACACATCCGCAGTCGGGAAATTGTTAAAAAAGAAACGTATGTCCCTTGAAAGCTCTTTATTAATCCATCATAAAAATCCATTCAGGAAACACAGAACGGGAAAAAGCAGCAGCTAGATGGAAACACACTTGACACTGATGCGACGCGTTTCGGGTCACGTGACCCTTCATCATGGCATGCAGACAGGTGAGTAGAAAGTAGTAGATCTGGTCAGCACTCCAACGTAAAAACATGTAAAATCTTTATTGCCCATTTTAAAAATGATATGAATTCACTCAAGCCTATGAAAAACATTGAAAAGTATTGACGCGTTTCGGGTCTGCGAGAAATTGTGCACCCTTAGTCAAACCCACAAACTTATTCAGACTCAGAACACTGCTTATATGTGCATAGAAATTATTAAAATGGCATTAACCCCTGATTAACCCAAACACCCAAACAATTAATTAAAAACAACTATAGATTATAGGCAAAAATATTGCAAAAAACACAAAGGGAAAATAATAAAGAAAAATTAATATATATATCAAAAAATTTCCGCTCTATATTTTAGGCCCTTTGGGAAAACAGAGTCAGGGACAATATCCAGAAAGCTTCTTTTATCAAAAGACATTTTCTCCAATCCCCACCTCTGACAGGTCTGTTAACTCTTTCAAGGCTATTAACCCGTAGGAATTCCGTAGAAGCCATAGTGCACATCGCGAAAATGACGCGATGCTCCCGAAATAGATTTAAATCCAGTGTAAACCTATGTCGTATATGGTTTCCCTAATTCTGACAGACAAGTTCCTCGTAGTGCAAACCTACATACTGTAGGTGTGCATACTGGGACAGTAAAACAACATGGTTTAGAAAGCAATTGATTTAAAAGATTTTATAGGATAACAATGTCCTGTAACCGCCGATGAGAAAGATGTACACTTGTCCAAATATGGACATAAATTGCATCTACCTGTACCACATTTGTAAACCCTTGAGACTGAGCCATGTTTTACTGACAATAGCAGGGTTATATACTGTTGTTTACTGTACAGTATGCAACCTACAGTATGTAGGTTGCACTACGAGGAACTTGTCTGTCAGAATTAGGGAACACATATACGACATAGGTCACACTGGATTTAAATCTATTTCGGGAGTATCGCGTCATTTTCGCGATGTGCACTATGGCTCTAGGAATTCCTACGGGTTATAGCCATTGAAAAAGTTAAAACCTTGTCAGAGGGGGATTGGAGAAAATGTCTTTTTGATAGAGAAGCTTTTCTGGATATTGTCCCTGAGTCCTGTTTTCAAAAGGGTTCTAAACTATAGAGCGGATTTAATTTTGTGGTATATATATTAATATCTTTATATATTTTCCATTTGTGTTTTATGCAATATTTTGGCCCATATCTTATTGTTGTTTTTAATTAATTGTTTTGGGTTAATCGGGGTTAATGCACACTTTTAATTAATTGCTATGCACATATAAACGTGTTCTGAGTTGAATAAGTTTTTTTATGACTAAGGGTCCACAATTTCTCGCAGACCTGAAACGCGTCAATACTTTTCAATGTTTTTCATAGGCTTTTAGTGATTCATATCATTTTTTAAATGGGACAATAAAGATTACATTTTTTCTTGGAGTGCTGACCAGATCTACTCTTTCTACTTCCGTTGTTGCACCTTTGGGGGCCGGGTATTGGTCTTTGCACCAAAGGGAAACCGTAGCACACGTCGGGAAAAACTACGGTGAGCGTATCTTTGTTTGATTTTTATGCTGACGGGGTGAGACGTCTGAAACCCACATACTGGCTCGACCATCGATGCTCAGGTAAACAAACCATCTTAGTATTGCAGTTTAAAAAAAATTTTATGGAAAAAACCTTGCCATTTACAAAAGAGATAAAAGTAGTTTTAACAACATAATTGCAAACAGGGGGCAACTTGTGTCCACACTTATAAACCCTTTGTGCCCAACCATATTCCCTTTTTTGAGAATGAAATATACAACCAATTGTTGGAGCTTTGCAGGCAAAAAATTTTAGTGTTGTATTTCAAAAGATTTTTGGTAATGTATTTACATGAGTAAGGCAAATGGTTTTAATTTATGTCCACTATTTCTATGATATTTTTTGCTGTAATTTGTTAAAAACGTTATTTGATTATTATTTGAATTCCTAAATTTTTTTTTTAAATAGTTCAGACCTAGGAGTTTTTGATATTTAATCTACAGCTTTTTTCATAATTTTCTCTGAATAACCCCTTGCCATTAACCCTTCACAGACTATCATTTGTGTTTCAAACTCTTCTTGAGAAGTGCAATTTTGTTTAATTCTTGTCAATACACCCAGAGGATTTTTAGTAAAGAGTGGATGCAGGAATCTGCCCTGGTAGGGAATTTCCTTTTTGTGTGGGCTTCCTATAAGGTTTACCTGTATTTGTGCACCCTCACTACCACAAACAGTGACATCTAGATAATTCAAACTTGTGGGATTATATTCATGGGTAAATTGTAATTGCATGTCATTGTTATTAATATAGCTGATAGTTAGCTATAGATTCACTTCCCCCCCCCCAAAATAAACACAAATCTCGATATACCGAAAAACCCCTTTTAATATGTTTCTAAAAGGGGATGAATTGGAATAAAAATCTTTCCTCCCAGGCCGCCATATAGATATTCGCTAACGATGGCGAAAACCTGGCGCCCATGGAGGCTCCAGTTAGCTGTTTGAAGAAAAGACGATTAAACATGAAAAAGTTATGTGAGAGAAGATAGTCTACAGCAAGGATGAGAGCATTTTGTTTTTTTCCCAAAAAATTTTCTTATCGACCCAAAAAAGTACATAAAAGGGAGGGCCCGGTGTGAGAGTTCTGGGGTTTTAAACCCCCAACATCAATGACAACCAGGTCCCCCCCGCCGGCCATGTCATAGACTCCAAAGTGAAAAATCAATTGTTTGGTGTCCCCCAAAAAAAATGGTAAGTTGTTGCAAAGGTTGAAGGTTTTACATCTACCCATCCCCTAGCTGCTCATTAAGGAGGGCCTAGCCAAGCGATGGGGGGAAAAAAAAAAAATTGGTGGAAATCCCCTTTTGAATTTTGGGGGCGCATAATATAGGGGTCACTGACTCTTTATATTCTTTTTTTCTGCAAATTTCAGAGAGAACCCCCCCCCCCCAAGCTACACCTTGATTTAAAACATGTGACCGATCCTTTCTATATAGTTCTGTAGGGTCATGTGTGAGGTGTTCATATTTATTAACACCTGTACATGGGTTAAAAATTTCTTTTTATATAAAAACCCCCTATCCAGAATGATATACCCCCCCCCCCCCCTTGTTGCTTGTCGACTACGATTCTATCATTATTTTTTTCCCAAATTTAACAAACTTTACATTCTCTAATTTGGCAAATTAAAAAGAATGCCTACGTGTGTGAAGAACTTTCTTCTCATATAAAGCCACTAAGTCTTCCTCAATTCTTTCCTGGAAAATATCCATTGTAGACAATCTGGAATGCAATGGGTAAAAGTCTGCATTAGCAACTGAAAAGGCTATATCTTGTCATTCACATCTGAAATAGATCACTCTGTAATTGGCGTAATTGTGCTATACCAGTCAATTCTTCAAAACTCGGGAAACTGTCCTCAGTTGTTTTTATCCGATCGTTTTTTAACCTGAAAAACCTCAATATCATCGTCCCTCTCCAAAAGAGAAAAATGGTTTTTTAGGGTAATGAGTCTCACAAATTTGTTAACGTCCAGTAAGGTTTGGAAAAAATTTAAAAATTGGGGATGTTGGGAGTATCCCAATCCCTTTTTACAGAAATTTAATGGTAATTTCTGAGATAATAACCGGACTTTTTATGACGGGGACGATAGTCTTCCCAACCTTTGGGGGATCCCCGGGGCCCCCGAAAATTTTGGATTACACCCCCGGGGTTTCCGTCCTGCCCTCCGTATTTTTTTGGGAACCATTGCCCCGTACCCTTTGGGGGGGTTTTAAAATTTATTCACGGTTTCCCCATTACAGGTATGGCACAATTTCTATTTAAATTTTCATGTTTTAAAAGGAACCTATCATTTTGTCCCCTGTATTTTCTGATAAAGTCCCCAGAAATTCGATACCGGCGGTCATTGAGTCTAGATCTGAAAAAACTGACCCTTTTTACCCATCCCCCTTTTCCGTAATATTGACCTGGGAGATTTTGGAGACTTATTCCAACAAATATTTGTTTGGGGTTAAAGTCCTGTAAATTTTTTGTACTTTTTTTGTTTGTTGTAAATTTTAAAGGTTTTTTAATTTTTCAACATTATTTTTCCATTTTTTTTTCACAGTTTCCGAATAGCTATTTTCCTGATGGAACATATGTAAATTTGTTTTTGACTCTGCAATTTTAGTTTTTAATTCTTCCAAACTCTTTTGTTCATATTCCACTATTAAGGTCATAGTTCAGGAGCATTTAGCAGATATTTTGGGCCAATATGTTAAAAAATCACTCGAGTATTCTGTGGTGGGGATTTTTTTCAGACGAAGACCTCTGGGAATCATCTGTTGTTCTATATATGTTTTTATCGTAGTCATATCCCACCAGGTCTTAGTTTCTTTATATAGCAATTGCTCCAAATTTCTAAAGGCAGGTTTCAAATCATTGTTTGTGACATTATTGCCTGCTGCTTCCCGTTTAAAAATTCCCGCTGCTTTATTTAAACGTCTTGTTGTGCTATCATCATTCATGACACCTGGCAAGGTGTTCATATTGATGTTTGTGCTGTTACTGCTTGCAATGTCCATAAGAATTGATGTACAGCAACAAGACAGATCGTAATATTTTAGTATTTGAGCTATGCAAAAAGCACGTGAGGGAGCACATATCGTGGCAAGTCAAATGCAATCAACAAGAAATGAAAACAGCTCACCTCACTTCAAGTGCTTGTCAGTTGTAATCCCAGCAAAAGCACGGCTCCGGATGCCAATCCGTAACAAAGTATTGTCCAAAAAACTGAAGAGTGAGCCAGCTTGTGCTGCAAATATACACAGTCCGCAGTCGGGAAATGTTAAACAGACGTATGTCTTGAAGCTTTATTAATCCATCCTAAAATCCATTCAGAAAACACAGAACAACGGGAAAAAGCAGCAGCTAAATGGAAACACACCTAACACTGATGCGACGCGTTCGGGTCACTTGACCCTTCATCATGGCATGCAGACAGGTGAGACTACTGCGTACAAATAGGTTAAAGACCGGATGTGACATCACAGTGCCACCATTTTCAAACAACAAATTCTTTTAACTAGTTTTTTTACAAACAAACATTAAAAGATCTCAATAAAAAGGTTTTTGATTTGTGTAACAACTTAATCGATAATCAAAAAATAGTTTTATATCCTCCCTTATTTCATGCCGGAGGAAGCGGTTTCCCAATTTGGAAAATCCCCCACGTTCCCTCCCCAAA
Organism: Phyllomedusa bahiana; assembly: GCA_025379985.1. NCBI lineage: Eukaryota > Metazoa > Chordata > Amphibia > Anura > Hylidae > Phyllomedusa > Phyllomedusa bahiana. The sequence continues at coordinate 187,084 of JAODAL010002732.1, forward strand.
GCAACTCCCCAGGGGAAGCGCTCAATGCTTTCAAAATCCCTATAACTGACAAAGCACTTAAATCCCATGATGTTCTCCGCAAAATGTCTAGAACTGCCGATTTTTGAAACAATTAACCTGAGCGCATCCGAAAAAATGCGTCGTATCCTCACTTGAGGGGCCCCTGTCCAACCCAAACGGGATTTACATCAGGCAGTCGGGGTTTGCAAGCTGCTAAAATTTATGGGGGTTTCATTGGTTATCGTTGGCTTTGTCTTGAATGGCCATCTTTTAAGCCAGTTGTCTGGTAGGGCCCCCGGCAAACCTTTGCCAGATCTTACTGTAACGTTGGTGGTGAGGATTCACTAGACCACTGCAAGCGGTGGTATAAGCCACGTCAGGGAGTGAAGTCTACGGCGCCTCCCAGTCTTCTCCAGAGCCCACTGCAAGGCCGGCTGAGTTAAGAATTAGGCCTTGTTGCCAAGAGGCCCATAAGGTTACTGTAGGTAAGCCTGAGTGCATTGGGCAGGAGATTTCCAGATCCAAGCATTCGAAGTGAAAAAATGCCTGATTGGGCTTTGTCCCTCCTCTAAAATCTATATTAGGGCCTGTAATAATGTCACCAATTATGAAAAGGAAAAAGAACATATCACTAGAACAGTGTTTCTCAACTCCAGTCCTCAAGACCCAACAACAGGCCAAGTTTTCAGGATTTCCTCAGCATTGCACAGGTGATACCATTATGGTCAGTGCATTCTGTTAGAGATCCTGAAAACATGACCTGTTGGTGGGTCTTGAGGACTGGAGTTGAGAAACACTGCACTAGAAGATTAAGGAAGAGAGGATATTTGCCACATATCCTTGCATGGGCCAGCAATATAGCAGATAAGAGATCGTACTAAACTGCTGACTAATATTTCTAAAAAAAATCTAAAAATAGGTCCCAGACAACGGTGTTCTTCAGCACACAGTACATTATGCAATACAATCACATTGTGGGTCTCATAAAATATTATTTACCTATGTTATATACAGACCCAGTTCTCAAAAATATTTTGAATGATGGCTGCATGTCCATATCTAGACGAGCCAATATTCTAGGTAACTCCCTTTCACCGAGCTTATATTCTTCATCTAAAAACATTAGTACTTGGTTGAAATATAAGGGGGGGTTACAAAAATTTTGGACAAAAAGATTGGGGCTTTGCCCTTTTTCTGGATAAATGTGTTTCTTTTTCTTCGATGTTAACAGGATGCCAATATCCCATAAAGTCCCTTATAAATTGCCGTACCAATTACGTAGTGTGTATGATGTATTGCACTGCCTGTAATTTACAGTATATTGGTTGCACTACAAGATGTTTGTATATCGGAATGAGAGCACATATTTATTATATTGAGTAGAGATGGGCGAATTTCTCAAATTCGGTCATTTTCCGAATTTTTTCCCACAAAAAAAAATTCGGTCCGAATTACTTCGGGACGAAACGCGTTAAAAAGCAGCTATTTCCAGGCACAGAGCCGCAGGGTGCTGTAGAACGTGGGGGCCCTGCTTAAATATGCAGAGGACTTGGTTTGGTCTTCTACAAGTGGTTTTAGTAGACACGACATGATGCCCCGCTCTTAAATCCTCACTATAATTTCCCGGGCACTTAAGAGGGAAAAAATGACCAAAAAAATGAAGCGGGAAAAGCCTGATAAATCATGCCAGCGAAACTGGAAAAAAAAAAAAGTGAGAGTCGGTGGAACATTATGACAGAGTGTGGAGTTTACGGCGGCAGCCACAGCAGCAGAGGTCACAGTGGGACAAGGCATTCTGGAGGTGGCAAAAAGGAGGGAGCCACAGAATGGCACAATGATGAGAGCGGCGGTCACGGGGCAGCAGCATGAGGTCAGGCGTGGCCAAAAGACATTTTGGAGGTGGGAAAACAGGGGGAAGCCACGAGGGGCACAATTTACTGAAGCGGGGAGG